>JAMYXO010001826.1:5000-27053 GCA_033310375.1 Conus canariensis | reverse complement strand
TGTTTCCCAGACCTTTGTGTATACTTTTAACAGTTATTGGGTGTTTTCTGTTCTTCAAACTGATCAATTTTGTCTACCTAACGGGAAATGAAATGTTATCGAAGTTAAGCTTTTTTGATGTAAGAACAATGTTAGACACTCTCTCTGCGTTTTTGGGGACGTGATGGTTCAAACTTTAGTTGAAGATTGCATTTACTGTGTGCTGCTCCTCTGAACTTTCCACTAATGTGATCATGGTCTCTTACTGTTGGGTTTTCTGGTGTTAGCTCTAAACCACAAATCCAACAAAAACTGGCTGATTCATACTGTTCTTGGTCTTCAGGTGTCATCTTGATTTCAGATAAATTTAGATTATTAGAACAGTCATTACGCAATTGCTGCATGCGTTTTAAGAAGTATTCTGCAGCATGGGGCCCTCTGTATAATTCTGGCTCTGAATGAGCGCCATCCGACCTGACAACAATGAAGGCAAACGAACAAATCTGATGATTACTCACTAAGGCTGTTTTTGGAAGTTTCTGTGGGGTTGGCCCTTCATAAGGAACAATGAGTGATTCGAAGTCTGCGTAAACAACATACGGAGTATTTTGCATCCGTTTCCAGTTCTTAAAACAAACTTTACTGCCTTCTCTCGGCGTAATTAGTTCTGTATTACAGTCAACTGGGCTGATACAATGTTTCTTATGTTCACTCGCGGCTTGAACAGATGGAATTCTTGTTAAACATTTTCTACAGAATTCTTGTTTGTCATGATGTTTTGAAGTATACACCAATAATCTACTCATTGTTCGTATCAATGTGTAATGCGGTAGCCCTGCCAGTGAAGACATCAGGAGTAAGTCTACATTATTTTTGTCTGGTTCACCAATCGACGGACTTTGATTAGACACTCTGATAGGCACCAAATTTGTTTCCTCAGACCATGTGTATACGTTAACAGTTATTGGGTGATTCTGTTCTTCAAACTGATCAATTTTGTCTACGCTAACAGGAAATAGTATGTTATCGAAGTTAAGCTCTTTGATGTAAGAACAATAGTTAGACACTCTCTCTGCGTTTTTGCGGACGTGATGCAGCCTTGCAAGAACACACCACATGAAACATTTGTTGTCTGTGTTCTTTATGTTTAGAACTGCTCTTTTTGCAACCAATGCTGGGGGTAGCGGAATGTAAGATAACCCTACAATCGGTTCATACTTAGACTGTTTTAATCTGATCTCTAAGACTTTACCCTCTGACCAACCAGAGCCTCTCATTTTAGCTTCCTCAGAGGCTTCATCAAACTGTGTAAGCAGCTGGTCTGCCCAACCAGGTGTTAAGTCATTATAGGAAAGAATAGTCTGCTGTTTAGTTGAGACCCAGACTTCTAGATTTTCATCATGTATTGTTGTGTAATCGATTAAAACAGTTAACCTTACTTTAACTGGCGGGTCTATTGTTAGTTTACCTGGAACTTGAGAAATAGCATGTGCAACACTTGCCTGTACGTTTGTTGGAGCAATAACTTCTAAATCAATTTCATTTAAAGCTTTTGATAAACGTTCTTTCTCGAGCATTGCTTCAAACAATTCGTCCGGGCCTTCATATATCTTAGCCATGTTGAGTTTCTTTTCTAACTCAACATGTTTATTTAAATTAAAAAAATACATTGACTCCAAAGTCGTCTTAATCAGAATCAATATCAACGGTCTTTTTGTGCTTGGACTCATAAACTAAAGTATAAACGCCCTTTGGTGTTGTTAATGTGATCTGTTTAGAACAGAGTTTAATGTCTCGTTTACTTTTTTTAAACATTCCTTTTTTATCTGATCAGTGTCTGGTTGTTGAGAAAAAGTTGCCCTTGCCTTTCTTTGAAGATCAAACTTTTGTCTTTTGTAGTCCTCAAAATCAGCCTGTAGGCGACTAAATTCTTCATCCGTGATGTTTGAGTCAACTAGTGCTTTATTTATTATCAGTTTGAAGGAACTAAGTTTAGCTGTTATTAGTTGAACCATAGCTGTGTGCTTTTGGAGTTTAGCTTTTATTTTTTTGCTGACAGCACCTGCAGCTGATGAACACAGGCCAACAGTTAAAGACAAAACGCCTAGAGGTAAAGCTGCCGGTGCACCTACGCCTGTTGCTAAGAGACCTACACTTGTTCCTGATGATATAGCACTAGCGATCGATGTTCCAGTATTAACATATGTAACAGCATTAAAGACAGCAGAATACCTTCGTTTGGTTTTGCTGTATTTTGAAAGGTCCTGCTCTAGTTTTTGTTGCATTTGTGTAATGTTGGTTAATCTGAAAGTTTTTATGTCAGGGCTTTCTACAGCAACAGAGTTGCCTACTATCTCTTCTTTGGGCACTTTTGGATAAACCTGAACAGACATGCTTTTTAAAAATAAAAAAATAATTTAGTATTGGATATCTTTTAATCTGTTATCTTGAATATTCAGCTGCGCATCATATATTAAAAACAAATGTACATTAAGTGGTTTATCACTATCTTTTTCTTTATCAATTTGAATGTTTATTACGTCTTTAACTGTTCTCCCACTCCCATGCAACTGATTATCCTCTGTCGACCTTAGGTCAATCCATAAACCGTATTTCGTTGTTAAATAATCATCAAGTCTAACACTGTGAAGGTGTAGATCTTTAGACACAAGGTCTACTGCTGGATTTCTACACCTCCCGCCTCCAAACAATTTTCTTATTTCATCAAAATGCTGATAAGGTTTAAGCCCGCTACCGTAGACTTGGTTAGGACTACCCTCAATTGAACATTGTACTTTCGTTATTTTAGGATTGATAAACTTTTCACTTTGTCTTTTGAATGGTTCTTCATCTTCACACAGCAATAAAATACCTTTAAGGGATCTTGCTGTGGCACTAAAACTAAAGTTCCATATAGTGTCTGCCCTGCTTTTAGGATATTTAGTATGATGAATCACTCTTTCGTAATATATTGCTAATTTTGACTGATATTGTTGCTCAATCAGCCTTGCTAAGTTAGGGTTGCTAACAATGTCAAACTCTAACGAGATGTCGAAAATGCTGTACTTTGCTTCAGTGTCTGTAGATTTAATAACACGTCTGTATTCATTAAAAGTTAGTTCATATGACAATCTGTCTTTTAATGCTCCTTGAAAGTATGGCGCATGCGCTTTTAACAACTCAAAATCTAAGGGTATGGAAAAGCGATTTCCATAAGCAAAACTTACAGCTTCATACTTGTTACCGGCTTTAGCATCTTCGGCGTCTATTCTGTGTTTTAGTGCTTCGTTATTTTCGATTCCTTGAAACGCAAGATCGGCCCTTTCATTCTCGGTTAGCCATAGATCAGAATAGATTAGAAATATGTCTGCATTGTGTAAAGAAAATATTTCTTGCCCCTCAAGTTTTATAGAAATTTTCTTAACGATTGCCCGTCCCAGATTCTGTACAACTGTCCTGCTTGTGTCTGTTGCTGATTCGAGTTCTATTTTGAAAGTAAGCCGTGCAGATCCCGGCACAATCACTTCATCTGCTCCTAGGTCTGGAAATTTAACAGTAAGAATTTGATCTGAATCAATAGTAGATGGATTATTTGGAACAATAATATTCTGTTTATTTCCCTTCACGCCAAAGGGCTCTTTCAGTCTTCTATGCGGGTCAAGAATTGAGCCATATGCTTGTGACATTTTTTTTATAAAACAAAATAAAAAGTTAATTATTTAAAAACATGGCGGGCATTGAAGATGAAGAAGATTATGATGTTTTTGATCCTGGAGACGACATGAGTGAAATGACTCCTTTGACGCATCCATTGCCCTCATTGCGGCGTGAATTAACACAAAGTAAGGTCGAATCATTTTACGAAAGTTTAGGTCAAGAACCTCCCGAATTTAAAGACTCTAATGATTTTGAAGTAAAAAATGTCCATTTGTTTGTGAGAAACGACCAAGGACAACTTGTACGGCTTACAACTAAACCAGACTCATTAAAGTTTTTAAAAAAGAGTACAATTAGACAAAGGCTCAGTGTGAGCGAACAAAATCGCCTTGGCATTACTAAACCAATATTAGGCGGGGAGGCAGTTGCTAAACTTCAAAACACACTACAAGAACTCCCAACAGATAACCAAATGCAAAACATAGAACTTAAAGATTTAAATCAAACAGCAGACGAAATAATACAAGCAATAGAAGCAGAAACCAGTTTTTCAGAAGAAACAGCATTAAAAACTATGCACGATCCGCCGCTACCTATGAGAGAAATAACGGCCCTTGATCATGCTTTGAGAAGCATCAGAGGCGAATTAACAAACAATTTAGCAAAACTGGGTGAACTAGATGAGCATATAAAAAGAGAAAAAGAAAAACTAGTTGAGGCTGACGACTCCAACTTAGGGCATGATGTTAAAGAAAGAATAACCCGAAGACTACATGATCTTGAACAAGAGAGATCAGCAAGACTAGAAGTGTTGTCTACTAACCGAGAACAATTACGAACTCAAGTGAGCAGAATAAGAGAAACTATCCAAAGAATTTTATATGAAGACACAACGTTAGCAGAACGAATAAGAACACTGTTTAGAGAGCAAGGCGTCACATTAGCAAGCATTATAACAGCCTTAGGATTTGCAATAAGTACACTGGTGTTGGCTATTACTGGCGGTGGTGGCCAACGTTCAGTGCCTCCGCCACCATCGCCTCCATTGCCGCCTGATAAATCATGGATAAAAAAAACAACTTGATCATCTTGCGGGTTTATTAAAAAAATTAGCCACTAAGGCCATAGACTCTTTACCTGGCATATTAGGGAGTGTCGTTAGCTGGCTTTTGTCTACTGCAAGCAAAGTAGTTGGCTTTATGGCCGAGCACTTATGGACATTAGTTGTCTTAATAGTTGGGTTAATTTTTAGTAAGATAAAGAAGGAGTAATCCTAGGCCAGTTAATCCAAAAACAAGTGCTGTCTTTTCATATTCATGGTCATTATTTTTTTTGTCATCGTGAACAGAGTCTTCAACAACCTTGGGGCTTTGGGCCTTGGGAATTGGTTGACTTATTCTTGGGGGGTCGACTACACGGGCAGGGCCCGCTTGTTTGTTTATTGTTTGTAATATTACTGGCTCAGAATTTATGTTGTTTTTCCCAACTTTCTGTTCTTTGCCCGCCACAAGGATTTCATTATTGTAGTTTATTATTGTTCCTATCTGGAGTCTGAGGTCAGAAGGCAGCATGTATAAACCAGTGCCAACAGCAAAGTCTACTTTCGATCTTGCGAATTGTAAAACATTTTGGTACCTTTTAATACTTGATGGCAAATCAACTGCAGAATTAATGGCGTCCTCTAAATTTGCCAAGTACTGTTTTTGTGCATCAAAGCCAGTAGAAGGATCAGTTATGTTCGATCTTGCTTGTGCTTGCGAACCTAGCAAACACCAAACATAAGTACGAATGGAGTCGTTTATTCGTTCTATTCCCGCTCTAGTTAGACCATTAGAAGTGTCTAAAATAAATGTTGTCCACGCTGTTTTATGCTCTTGCTCTATGGACCCGAGGTGAACAGCTGTGCCTGAAGAGAAAGATGTGTAAGGAGGATTGTAATCATAGTTATACTTTCTGTGCACGCCCCAAAAATAAGGGGTGCCTAAACCATGATTGCGGTCCAACTTTTGTCTAAAGTCTGTCTTAACATTAATATTGAATTCGTTACAGATCCTTTCAAAAGCCTTGTTATCTATTCTGTTGCTGAATGGATTAAACGGTTTGTCATTTGGTAATGGCGCTTGCAGTTCAGACAAAATACGTCTGAAGGTGTAATAGAAATGAAATCTATACACTGACCTCACCAAAGGATCAGGATGATTTAAATGATCGGCATACGACACTCCACACCCAGTTGATGCGCAAAACACAGCAAAGTTTAACTGGTTCTGATAAAACTGCATCGGATGACTGAACCACACTTTCGCGATGTGGTCTTTTTTAATAGGAGGGTTAAGATATCTGTCCAATGGATTACTAACCTTTACTTGAAAGGTGTCAGACTGAGTCACAGAAATGTCAAGGGTGTCCGTTGTTATATTTTTAAGATTGTAGTGCGGCCCGACAGAATATTTTGCATTAGTATATTTGAATGCACTCATTTTTAAATTTGTTTTAAAAATGTTTGTAACAATAACAACTCAAGACAGTCCTTCGTTTTTAGAATATGCTATTGATAATAACTGCGGAACCCAAAGGGTCGCACTCCATGAAATTTTTTTACAAAGTCGTATGGTTTAATATAACTGAATCCAAGGAGAATAATAAGAT
This sequence comes from Conus canariensis, assembly GCA_033310375.1. Lineage (NCBI taxonomy): Eukaryota > Metazoa > Mollusca > Gastropoda > Neogastropoda > Conidae > Conus > Conus canariensis. The sequence goes on along the minus strand of JAMYXO010001826.1, from coordinate 20,768 downwards.
TCTAAAAGTTGACAAAAGAGGAGACAAAGTTAGCCAGTTAACCATACCTGATGGTTATTACGGGTTTTGCTCGCTGAAAGAAGCAATGAGTAACTTCGACATTACTCTCAAACTTAACAATGCAAATTTGAAAATAATGTTGGCATTCAAACCTGAAGAAGAAGAAGTAGGTTACTATTTTGATGGAGAGCTAGCTAAAATGTTAGGCTTTACAACTGACAATCGAGACATTCATAGTTTTAGAGTTACATCAGACAAAACTACTTATGAGGGAGAAAACCCGCTCGATCTTGCATTACATTCATTACTCTATGTTCATTTGGACGAGCTGAGCACTGATGAAAACTTATATGATGGAAGGCCCTCAACTGTTTTAAGAGCTCTTCCATCAGGGAAAGCTGCATATTGCGATTATGAAATTATACAATTCTCTAATTTACAGTTTAAAAAATTAGCTTGTGGGAGGGTCAGATCATTTAATATAAAGATCACAGATAAAACAGGGAAAGTCGTGAAATGTGATAACCTGCACATTGTTTTAGAAATAAAATAATAAGTTGTACTAAAAATAATGTCGCGTGGGCCAGAAGAATCGGGAGTTACATTAGCGCCTGAGAGGTGTGTAACTTTAGAATTAAAAGACCTTGCAGACGTTGAGGACTTTGAACAGAACGGTGAGATAGGCACTTTGTATGGTTTTGAGTACACTAAAGATGGTTATTATAAGCGCAAAGAGGTTGGCGACAACAAAAAGTTTCCTAAACTAGAACAACTACGCAATCTAGAAGCAAATAATGCGGGTCAGTATGAATATAAAATAGTTCGAAAAACTGACAACAAATGGCACTTAGAACCATATTTAGAATGGGACATAAAATTTGAATTCTTAAGCCCATTTACATTTTTTGACCGTCAAAAAAGTTTCAGAAAAGCATTGAACTCTGGCCCTTTACATGTAAGTCTTATGCCAGAGGACAACAGTCGGAAAGAGATCGAAATAAAGCCGTTTGGGGACAAACAGTACATCCTCCACAGAAGAGAATCGGTTTTAAAGAAAGCTTCTACAAAATTACAGTTCATTCCACGCACAAAATTAGGAGACACGTTCACAATGATATTTAAAATTTCTGTCTTAAAAGATGAGGCGAGGAATGGAGCTTTGGGCGTCAGTGACAATCTTATGAAAGGAATTCTTATTAGCTGGCAAAACTTAGACGTTGACAAACTTAAAGTTACTGTCGTTGTTCTTTACAATGGCGAGGATATTAAGGTCATAACAACAAGCAACAAAATTGATATTAGTCTAAATAGAAACGATCTTACAGAACTGAACTGGATTAATCTTACACATTTGGGCCTTATAGGGTTTTATTATACTGAACAAGTTTTGGCAGAGAGTATGATAAAAATAATAACTGGATTAGATTAAATTCTGTTTTAAAACTATGGAGCAGTTAAACTTTATGACAAAAACCCCTCATTGTTCATTAATTTGTGGACAGACTGGTTGTGGAAAAACAATATTTGTCCTCGACCTATTACAAACAGTTTATCGTTATAAGTTTGATCATATTGTAATTTTCTGTCCGACACTTAAATGGAACAAAGCATATCACGACAGAAGGTTTATATGGACGGATGATGACATATATTTAGTTGATCCCAGCAATAAACTGAGTGAGTGTTTAGAACACTTTTATAGATTGTTTGAGGGAACGCAGACACTATTTATTATAGATGACTGTTCGGCAGAGAGAGACATAGTTAAAAAGAGAAAAACTTTGTCAAAACTGGCTTTCAGTGGAAGACATGCTGGGATAAGTGTGTGGATTTTATGTCAAAAATATAACTCAGTTTTAAAAGACTTTAGAGAACAGTTAAAGACTGTAGTTTTATTTCATATGAAAGACAGAGACGCATTTGATGAATGTATGCGTGAAAATGATGTTATTGAAAACGATCAAGAAAAACAAAGGATTAAGCAAAAACTGAAATCTGAAAAGTTTTGTAAATTAGTATTAAAAACAGATAATCCTACACAGTATGTTTGTTTGTAAGGAGTTCACTAATTAGAGAACAGGAAAAGGGGCATTCTAGGGCGGCCGCCCGAAACTGGTTGAGGGCGGCTGAGCTAGAATGCCCCTTTTCCTGTTCTCTAGAGCCCTGAAAGCAATGGCAGAAGCGGCAGAGAGGTGTTCAAGCTGGATCTGGTCAAGGAGGAACAAAAGTGAACTTCATAATGCTTAACTTTCCGACAAATATCAGGTGTCCCTGTGGCTCAGTGGTTAGAGTGCGAGTCATTAAGTGGAAAATGAGCATGTCCAGAGGGTCATGGGTTCGAATCCCAGCCATGGCTCATCCCAAAGATGGGAGAAAAAAAGGGGCAGCAGAGGGACATCCGGAGTCATGAACCGGGTGTGGCCCAACCCCCCTAGAGTGTCAGGAGATAAGGGCCGAAACACTTGCTTGAAGGGGGCTTCTCTTCTGAGGACTCTCTGCTGCCACGCTCTCCACGAGTTTCTTTCTACCTGTGGGTTATGTTGGCCTACTGTCTAAACTCATTTGTCCATCGAAGTTTATCAGGATCATAATGATCCTTCATATGAAGTCTCACTTAGTGGAAAATGAAGTGTCTGACCCCTTCCCAGTGTACAATGGAGTGAAACAAGGATGTGCCCTGGCACTGACTTTGTTTAGCATAATGTTCACCAGAATTTAATTGTTCTCTTTACTCTCCTGTACCAATGCACCCCACTTCAGGTCTGGGAAGCGCTCATTGTCACAGGTCAGTGTGCCAGGTGAATGGCTGTCCAAAAGGGAAGCGTTTGCAGGAACTGGACCTGATTTTTCCGCTGTCATCACAATAAGGATCATGCCAGTGGTTGTAGTGACATGTCAGGTGTTTCAGTGATTCACTGTATCTATAAATGAAACCAATTTACAATCTGAGAAGAAAAAAAAGTTCCCTCTTTTCAGTTAAAGTGTAGTAAGTTATAACAGCAACAACCAAAAAATTCATTTTAACGATAATCGGTTATAGTAAACTCATCCCTCAAAAATCTATTATGCGGAAGTCGGTTATAGTAAACTCAGGCTCCAAAAGTTCATTATAAACGATAATCGGTTATAGTAAACACAGCCACAAGCAGTTTATTATGAACGATGTCACCTATAGTAAACCTCCGGCCGGTTATAGTAAACGGGTCAGTGGGTCCCAAGGGGGTTTACTATATCCGGAGTTCACTGTATTTGGTCATTTTAACAATGTTGTCAAGCGAAAAGTCGCATGCATGTAAAAGAGGAGATACATAATCAGACAATGAAGCATATGCTTTTTTTTATTCCGTATCTCTCTAGAAACGTAGGTGCTTTCATCAAGTTCAGAAGTAACTGAGTTAGGGACTGTTCTTGCTCGTGCTGAGTAGCTACAAGCACAGGGCATCCTATGTTCATTTAAAGGCAAAACTCCTGCCTCTCTGTAAGTCATATCAATTGATGCCCATCTTGGAAGCCCCAAACCAATTTTAAGTGCTAAGGAATCAATACTAGTTAACTTATTTAAATCTGTCTTTGGTGCAGTAAAAAATACTTCTTGACCATAACTTACAATCGAACGAACTGTCCCTAAGGCGACATGGATAAGATTAGATCCATAATTTATTAGAGGGATTCCAGTTAGGACTCGCAGTAACGCAATTTTCTTTCTTGCCTTTTCCACGAGATGATTTATATGTTTACACCAAAATAATGTATAGTGAAAAATAACGCCTAGAAATTTTACTTGCTTACTTGGGAAAATGAAAGAATCACCTATTTTTACTTTTACGGCGTCCCTACCTTCAAAATCGATATTTTTCTTTGTAAATATAATAAAAACCGATTTGTCCGTTGATAAGTTAAAACCGTTTGAATTCAAATAATTAACAAGTTTACTGACCGCAAATTGAAACTGTTCAACAATTTTATTATGCTTGATTTTGTTTTTTGTAAAATTACAATTTACATTTTTCACATTGCAATATCATCTGCATAAGCAGCTAAAGTTGCCCCTTTCGTGTCAATCTGGTTAAGATCATAAAGCATCAATGAGAAGAGGATTGGAGAAATTACACTTCCTTGAGGGACACCCATGTTAACATATCTTGTACTTGACAGCACACCATTTAGTTTTACTTGTAGCGTTCTTCCAGATAAAAATGATTGTAAAAACATGTGGAAACGACCTTTAATCCCAATTTCATGAGCCTTGGACAATAATTTAAAATGCCAAACGGAATCGTACGCTCTATGAATATCAAAAAACGTGACTAAAGTGGAGTGTCGCTTAGCCAAGGCTTTTTTGACGTGTGAAGCTGAAAGACTAACATGATCAGTGACACCCCTCTCTTTTCTGAAACCAGCTTGAAATATTGGCAAAATCCCATTCTTTTCGAGGAAATGTTCTACTCCGAATTTCATTATCCTCTCAAAAAGTTTTCGAATGTGAGGAGTCAAAGAAATGGGTCGAAAATTAGAAGATTTTCTTCTTTATTTTCCTTGTTTATGGATAGGTACAACTGTTGCTTTCTTCCAAGCTATTGGCAGCTTTCCAGAACTCCAGCATAATTGGAAGAACTCTAATAATTTTTTCAAAAAGCATTGTGGAAAATGCTTTATCATGTTGTAAGAAATGGGATCAAATCCTGTCGCAATTTTACCAGATTATAGACGGCGAAGTGAGTACAGAAGCTCCTCCATTGTTAGATTTTTATTAATATATAACGTGTTGTCATTGTCATGTGGTTCAATGTTTCTCCCTTCGTTTTCAATAGTTCTTCGTTCTTGCTCTTCTTTAGGCAGATGTTCAGTCTGACTCATTGCTGCGAAAGTGGGAGATGAAAAGAACCTTTAGATTTTCTAATTTCTTTCCAAAGTAAAGCGCTATCGTTTGGGTGTTTGGAACTGTTGATGACTAAGTTTTTGTAATATTGCTGCTTTGCAAAAGCAACAACTTTGTTTACTATTGGTGTTAGCTTTTTTTGTATTCAGGTGTAACTGTTCCACTCTACTTTTAGGCTGCGTATGACGGCTTATCATCCAGCTTTTGAAGGCCTTAGTTTTCGCACCCACGGCGACTTCACACGCAATATTCCACCATGGGTTTGATGTTTTCTTTGGATGATTCTTTAATGTGACTTTTGGGATTGCAGAATCTGCAGCCTTAAGTATAAGTTTTCTTAATTCAAAATAACAATTTTCCAAACCTTCCTCTAACACAGTATTTTGATTGAAATTTAGAAAAGACGAACCTGCTGTCAAAATTTGATTGAAAAGCGCCCAATTAGCCTTATCTTCATTATAATTAGTGCATTCAGAATTATAGATTGTTTTTTCAGGGCTCACTAGAAGCTGGATTTCAATAGAGAGATGATCACTGCCTAACGGTATTTGATGAACCTGCCAAGTACACAAAGGGTTTATGTCTGGGGAAACTAAAGACAAATCTATCGACGAGCAACGTTGATCTGATCGATCAGCAATTCTTGTTATAGAGCCGTCATTTAAAATGATTAAATTGACGTTGATTATTGTACTGGCAAGGTATTCGTTGTTCTTAACAATATTATTGGGATTTTCGGACCACAAAGCGTGGTGGGAATTAAAATCGCCAAGAATAACCCATTGTCTAGAGCAGTCTAAATCCATTATCCAGTCAGCTTCACCTTTAGACACTCCATCTGGATAATATCAGTTCAAAATGTTGAAGTATTTACCATCAACCTTAATTTCTATACAGCAAGAATATAAATGTTTGTCTATTGAAGAACACGGTGTTTTGCACGGTTGATACATAAGATTGCAAGCTACATACGTAGCAAGTTTTATTTTAACGTTGGCTTTTACCTCATCTATAACAGGTGGGTAGAAGAATCCGTTTAACTTTTGGTAAGTTGTTACGGATGGTGTGCGGTGCATGTTTGCTGTCTGACTCTCGCTCTCAAAAGTTTGGATGCGTGTAATAATTATTCCCTACACACACCCACACCATACGCACATGGATAGCCAGGCAACACACGAGTTAGATTTTTTTTTCCTTTATAATTATGCTGCCTGAACCATCAAAACATACATTCATGTGAATTAGTACAAATCAATAGATGTCACTACATAGCATATAGATCAAGATATCAATACATAGGGACTTCAATCATCAGATATCAGCGTATCATATTACATATCTTGATATCACTCACAGATCTCGCCGGCGCCGTCCACAGTGTCTCACATATACAATCAACACACTCAGTTCCACAGTAGCCAAGCCACAGTCTACAGTACTAAAAGAAGACACAGAAGGATAACCAAGGTCCCCACATGATAAGCACAGCCGTTCACAAACACAAGCGATGAAGAAGAAGAAACAGGGTCTCCACACAAGCACAATAAATCACGTCGAACTATCAGAAGAAGAACCGCAAATTCACAAGGCACAGTAATCCATAGCAGAAGAACCGCAGATTCACAAAGCACAGCAATCCACAGAAGAAGAACCGCAGATTCATAAAGCACAGCAATCCATAGAAGAACCGCAGATTCATAAAGCACAGGAAACCAAAGAAGAACTGCAGATTCACAAGGCACAGCAATCAATATTCAATCCCCGGAGAACACGATTTCAGCAAAGTCCCATAGAACACAATAAACTTCGATTCGACGTATTGTTGATCTAAAACACAAATTAATTAGCTTCTCCGTGTACTGACGTTACAATGTTCACATCAATAAACTCAGCCCACCGACACACATGAGTGGTACAATTAGAGCACATAAATATTCTTGCAGGAGTTTTAAGTCACTCTCGGCGACACAGCATTCACAACATTTTTATAACAAATAAATTTCCTGGTACATATTTCGCTGGTACCGTCATCAGAAGTATCGCACATACACAGTGAACATCGACGCACTACTGACTTGAAAGTCAGCCTCTCCACATAGTATCACTAAGGAGAAAACGACGATTAAAACAAAATAAAGTAGGCTGGACACCAAAGCCTCGGCCGTTAGTTCTTGCTCTCTTCTCCCGTCAGATATTATTATTATTTTCGTCATGTAGTTACCTATGCCATTTTTAAGTTGACGTCATAATTTACGTTGACGTCACTATACTCCCCCTCCTCAAACAAAAAACAATGACCGAATTGTTTTTTTTGAAAAAGAAGTAAACAAACAGCAGAATACACAAACCCAGAAATCACACATCGACTCGACGGAAAACGAAGCCGCTCACGGAAGCAGTTCGTGGAGTTCTTCCAGGGACTCCCACATAACAGAAGAACACAAGTTGTTGTCCCGACGAACTCGGAAGCCCTTTGACATGCTAGATCGTTGCTGACCTCACGGACAACCTCGCCATACCCACACCGGGTAGAGATCACACATATCTACTGACCACTCGGTCAGCCTCTCCATACCCCAACAGGGTAGAGATCACACATGTCTACTGACCACTCAGTCAGCCTCTCCATACCCCCACGGGGTAGAGACAATGGCTAAACATTCCCGTTCAATAATATTGTACGCCTTCTCACGATTCAGCAACTTTCGACTAGCGAACACGACTGGGTGAAAAACATCATCATTCTACTGGAGCAGTACAGCACCCAAACCAACAGAACTAGTATCAGTCCTGAGAACAAAAGAATTACCCAATCTAGGTAACAACAGGTGCAGAAGACAAGATTCCTTGAATTTTCCTCAAAGCTTCAGCACACTCAGGAGTCCAAGAAATAGACCTGAAATCAATGCAGAAACGACACGTACAATCTTTCTTCCTGACGAACACAACTGGAGATGCATACGGACTATTCGATGGCTCCATGATACCAAGATCCAACATGATACCAATCTCTCTCTCAACAACCTCTTTCGCAGAAAAGGGGATTTCATAACATTTCTTTCTAACAGGGACATCTGTTGTAAGAGGGATCTGTAGTAGTACATCACCTGAGAAAGAACCTGGTTTGGGGGTCAAAATGTCCTGAAAATCATCAAAGATTGCACGCAACTCCCTGGTACTTTTGTCAGACAAAGTACAATCAAACTGTACAGAACAAACATTTTCATCTGGCATAGAAGACGCCATCGGAACGGTTAAAGTGGGAATGGGTAAAGCGTCATCACAGTCCTGGACGACACCAACTGTACAAACCACTTCACGAACAGCACAAACAGACTCCGGGGAGGGATCCACAGAAAGACCAACTCCTGGAGAACACTCAAGAGAAACCTGTTCCTGCTCACAAGCCAAAGGTGCTATCTCTGACCCAGGCACTGAAGTACCTTGTGAAAGAAAGACTGTCGGTACAACATCAGAAGTAGACACATCAGAAGACGCAAACTGAAAGCAAGACTTCAATGACTCATCCTTCTGTTTCTGAACAAGGTCAGAACGGGAAATGTTCAGATCATCAGGGACCTGACACAAAGGCTTTTTGTCCACAACATCCTTAGCTCTAGCCCTCGTAACGGCGGCTAAAGAGAAAGGTTCACCAGATACATCACTAAACTCATCGCTCACAGAAACTCCAGGTACATTACCCACAATGAGATCTGCGACAGGGCTATCCAAGACACAACAAACTTCTTAGGTGGCACCTTTGGTTGGTTTTTTGAAAACTCAACAAACATACTACGGTATTGCACACCAGCCTTTTTCTGAGATAGCATTCTTCTTAAAACCGAAAAGGCAGGGGAGTCAAATTACCACTTTCCGCGGTCACTGAGGAGAAACAATCAGGTTTCGAAATATCGGTATCTGACCAGGAGTTATATGTTAGTGAGTTTCTTCCCCATTGGAGATTGTCTCCCCCTTGGAGACTATAAGCTTGCTGAAGGCTCATTTTGAGAAGCATTTATTTTATTTTTCCCCATTCACCCACTAAAGCACATACTGTTAGTTAGGCAGAATTATCTACCACTGCAGATATGAATGCTTATCTATCCCCCTATTTCTTCAATCTAAGACATAAGAGCAAGCTTTGTTTATAATTGAATATATATATATATAATATATATATATATATATATATATATATGGTTAAAAACAATGTATTGCATGTGTATATCACAATTATTTGTGTAATTCATTCATTACATATCTAAACATTTTATGTACTGAAGTAGCCTTTATACACATACAACTAATAATAATTTACTGGCACAAAAAAAGATTACTTGTGTAGATAATGATTATTTGGATAAATGAACAAATGACTAAGTCATGTACTTATGCATTTCTGCGTCACGTAGGCCTACTGATGTATTTCTGCAAATGGGGCGTTATTTACAGACATCATGAATTACGCACACAATGACGCCTTCCCACTTTCATGTTGTGATTTGTTTTTTCAGTTTATTTCTTCCAGAGTTCCGCGCTGCTACTCGATGAGCAGAGCCATCCGAAAAGGCCACAACAACATTCTCTACATCGTCTACGTCAGTAATGCTGAACCTTCAGCGGAAAAAAAAATGATAACTGGGATTGTCGTTGTTGTTGTCGTACCCTGGCTAAAAGACTCTAGGGATCATCCGAACAGCCGAAGTATTTCAACACTATGGTACAAGTTTCAAAACGGAGTGACTGAGGGCGGAAAATGGAGCAGAATTTAGAAAGAGAGGGGGCTAGTTACCGCCAAGGACATAGACAAACTACAGCACAAGACACTATTTGTGTCTTGTCCTGTGCTTTGTTTGTCTATGTCCTTGGTGGTGACTAACCCCCTCTCTTTCTAAATTGAACTATGGTACGAATGCATCAGTTAGGGATGAGAACATTACGTGTGTGACCGTTTTTGATTACCCCGCCACGTGGGCAGCCACACTCCGACTTCGAGGGATTTTGGAGACTGATAATGACATGCTAGGAGCTTGTCACGACTGAAGACAATCCCCGCATACCTATGCAGAGTATAACAACATTTTGATGTAGCCTTGGTGTTCTAGCCTATGTCAATCGGTCTGACACAGCCTTAAGCCAAGGCAGATAATTGGGATTGATATTGCTCTCAGTCTTCTGGGCAAATATCAGACACCCTGCGTTCTGACAACTGCAAAAAAATGGCGAGAATTCACTATAGTTACAATTATGCATAGAACCAGACATGATAGTGGAGATAAAAAGCAGATAAATAAAGTATGTAAATCAGAACAGCTGACAGTTCCGGAGCAGAATGAAGAAACTACTCAACGGTCACTGTGGGTGGTTCAGTGAATAGACACCAACAGAACATTCCACTGTTTATTTGTCAGAAGAGAGCTTTCTCAACATGGCGAAAAACTGAAATGACATCTATTCTATCTATCTATCTATCTATATCTATCTATCTATCTATCTATCTATCCTATACAGACACATGTGTGTGTGTGTGTGTGTGTGTGTGTGTGTGTGTGTGTGTGTGTGTGTGTGGTGCGCGCGCGCGCGCGCGCGCGTGCGTGTGTGTGTGCGTGTGCGTGTGTGTGTGTGTGTGTGCGCGCGCGCGCGCGCGTGCGCGCTCGTATATATCAGACCGTTCACTGTTATTGACATGAACATCCCATTGTTGCAACTAGCACGACATCACATTTCTGTAAGTCCTTCGACCACTGAGCATCATGGAGTACAGCTTGGTATGTTAACCCATTAATGACATTGCACTCTCTCAGAGTGCATGAGTGTTTTTTTTTTTAATCTGGTAGACCCGCCTTTCTTGTGAAAGCGTTTAAATCGTTTCAGGTCACCTCAAGACATGTTTTTGTGTGTATCTAAACACAGTAAGAGTTGACTCCCTTGACTACATTCCTGAGCTTCTGCTTCATTAAAATAAGATGGCTGCATCAACTTCATCCTCAAACCAGTGAGTAAAATAACTTGCTAAAATTGTTTAACCCTCCATAATGATGTTTATTTATGAAATGCAGCATATTGAGAAGCTAGTGATAATGATAGCTTTTGCTAAGATTGAAAGTTCCATTAAACTTTTTTTCATATAAATTGCACTCTCCCAGAGTGCGTGGTCACGAGCGGCAACGCCAAGTTACACAACCCCTTTCACTCCTGTGCAGTGCGTGGGCACAAGCGCCTACGTGATTTTTTAGTGGTACTTTTATACCAAGTGTTGCTTTATTGTCACAGTGGCTGTCTCTTTCGGTCTCCGTCTTTGATCTTTGGCTCCCATGTTCCATTTTTGTTCTGATGGTGGGAAGGAAGAGGGAAATGGAGAGGCAGGGTGGGGGCATGTTAATATAAACCATGTCAACTTGGATGACATCAAGAAAGATGATGACTTTTTAAAAAACTGTTTTTTGCAATCCCAAGTGATCACGCATTTGATTTTGTTTCAGGATGCGTAGGAGGTACACAGTGCATGAAGTACTTACCTTGAAGAGATGACAACATGATCACGGGAGATATCTACATAACCCCTCCAGGCAATGGAGCAGCAAGTGATGAAGACAGTTGAGATGAAGACGAGGGAACCTTTCAATATTTGAGTCGGCAACAGCTTCTTGCTGATGCAGAGGGTGTCGCCCTCTGTCCAGGAGGTGAAGCTGTCAGAGCAGACTTTGTTGAAGACCTCTTTGATGACCAGCCCGAAGTTCAAGCTCATCAACATGTAGCTCCAGATAATGTAGCCGCTGACAATGATCCTGTTCAACAGGAAGAACCACCAGCCAACACCCAGGCACCACCTCCTGCAGCTCAGCAACAACCAGCACCAGGTGCTCCACGTCAGCTACAAGCTGCACAGATTGTCAGAAATCGTGTTCGTCTGAATCAGGTGAATAGAGACTGGAGACGACAGGATCTACCTCAGAACAGACTGCCTACCCAGCAGCCATGGCCAAATGTTCCTCCTCCACGCTTCCTTGAACAAAACCTACCGTCACAAGACATGTTTCAGCTGTTCTTTGATGGTGATGTACTTGACTACCTCATTGATCAAACACAACGCTATGCTAGCCGAGACAAAGGAGACCACGTCTTCCAGATAAACAGGCAGGACATGAGAACATTCTTGGCAATCCTCCTTGTTTCTGCGTACAACCCATTGCCAAGGCGCCGCATGTTTTGGAGAGGAGCACTGACGTCCGAAATGAAGCTGTGTGCAGTGCTATGACCCGTACCAGATTTGAAGACCATCTGGCATTTTCTTTATTTACTAAGTCTTTATGTCTGCCTACATATTGCCAAATAAAGGCAGTATTGAGCTCACCTTCATCTTTTGTTATTATTTCAGCAAGAAAACACTGCCCTCTTCTGTGCCTATGCACTGCTGTAGAGTGCACCTAATTGTAATTTTGACGTAGTCACTTGTGCCCATGCACTCTGGGAGAGTGCACATCTGTAAAATCTACAAAATCATCTTTTTCATCAAATCATGTTTTTTTTTTTTAAAGGTGATGTGTTTCAAACTCAAAACCGCACCAAAAACCTCTGAAAATTTCAAGAGGTTCTATGGGCTGACATTAATGGGTTAAATGGTAGGTAAAGGAGACTCAATCTACAGGATGTACGCTTGAACGGTGTCGTTGCTTCACCTGAGTGAACGGACACTATCCCATGTCAAACAAGACAGGACAGACAGTGATGATCAGTCGCTAGCTCCATCTGCCTACCCCATCCCTTCACGAGGATGCTACAGTAGCTCACTGACCAGCAGACTTCATCTGCCTACCTCACTGACCAGCAGACTTCATCTGCCTACCTCACTGACCAGCAGACTTCATCTTCCTACCTCACCGACCAGCAGACTTCATCTGCCTACCTCACTGACCAGCAGACTTCATCTGCCTACCTCACTGACCAGCAGACTTCATCTGCCTACCTCACTGACCAGCAGACTTCATCGTCCTACCTCACTGACCAGCAGACTTCATCTCCTACCTCACTGACCAGCAGACTTCATCTTCCTACTCACTGACCAGCAGACTTCATCTTCCTACCTCACTGACCAGCAGACTTCATCTGCCTACCTCACTGACCAGCAGACTTCATCTGCCTACCTCACTGACCAGCAGACTTCATCTGCCTACCTCACTGACCAGCAGACTTCATCTGCCTACCTCACTGACCAGCAGACTTCATCTTCCTATCTCACTGACCAGCAGACTTCATCTGCCTACCTCACTGACCAGCAGACTTCATCTGCCTACCTCACTGACCAGCAGACTTCATCTTCCTACCTCACTGACCAGCAGACTTCATCTGCCTACCTCACTGACCAGCAGACTTACCGGCAAGTCAAACTAGGGTTGATTTCCTACTGCCATTGGTTCGCTCATTATTATTATTATTATGAACATTTATGACGCCTAATCAATTGAATGCCCTAGGCGTTTACAATATCACAACAGACATCAAATCACACAATATATAACAATCATACATGAGAAAAAGGCATCAAAATCCAAAGCAAGGACACAAACTCACAAGCATGCATACACGCAAACACACACTCACACAGACACGAACGCACACAAAGCAGACACTCGCATCACACATTGCAAACGTCGGGTCACAGGGAAGACGAAGTTACCTAGGAAACAGATGAGTTTTGAGAAGGCGCTTGAATGTGGGCAGTGAGGGTGAGTATCTGAGAGAGCGAGGCAATTGATTCCAGGTAGTTGGAGCTTGATAGGCAAAGGAACGTTGACCAAAGGTTTTAGTGCGAACAGTGGGGATACTGCTCATACATGATCCAAACGTACATATGTTATTTGCATCCCATAGTTGGAGCCCAGTTTCTCTTATTCTCTTCATCTAAAGGTAACAGCATTCTCATTAGGTTTTAAAAATGCGACACGTTTTATGTTCGATTTTATGAACACTGGAAACCTGTTTGTTTCCCCAGAGAGAGAGAGAGAGAGAGAGAGAGAGAGAGAGAGAGAGAGGAGAGAGAGAGAGAGAGAGAACGAACTATTGTGTGTGTTTTGTGTGTGTGGGAGGAGAGAGAGAGGAGAGAGAGAGAGAGAGAGAGAGAGAGAGAGAGAGAACGAACTATTGTGTGTGTGTGTGTGGAGAGAAGAGAGAGGAGAGAGAGAGAGAGAGAGAGAGAGGGTAGAGAGAGAAGGAGAGAGAGAGAGATGAGAGAGAGAGAGAGGAGAGAGAGAGAGAGAGAGAGAGAGAGAGGATGAGAGAAGAGAGAGAGGAGAGAGAGAGAGAGAGAGAGAGAGAGAGAGAGAGAGAAGGATGAGAGAGAGAGAGAGAGAGAGAGAGAATCTTTTAGTAACGTGTTCTTTCTGTTTTTGACACCTGCACTTTCAACGATTTGCTCTGTAAGTATGTGTTATCTATATACCTGATACTAGCACGCACATACATGCATACACACAAACATACATATACACAGACTCACAGAGAGAAAACACACACACACACACACACACACACAACACACACACACACAACACACACGCACGCACACACAGACGGACACACACACACACACACACACACACACACACAACACACACACACACACACACACCACCACGCACGCACGCACGCGCAAATACACGCAGAGGACTCACACCCAATTAAATGCACGCGCAGATGGAGACGAAAATCCGTGTACCACACACACACACACACACACACACGCGCACGCGCGCGCGCGCGCGCGCAGGCTCGCACGCACGCACGCACGCACGCGCGCACGCACACTCACACACACCTGGGCTATAAACAGAAGATCTAGCCTTGAGTCTCCAGTGTCTCACTGTACGTTGCCGTCCATGGATGCATCTTTGAAGACATTTCCCAGTAACACTACAGCTGTCACTGAATTACAGTCTTATGACAGAAAAAAAAAAACACACACACATGCACGCACGTTTGCACGCACCCCACCCCATCCCCACACACACACATGCACGCACAGCACGCACGCACGCACGCACGCACACACACACACACACACACACCACACACACACACACACACACACACACACACACACCACACACACAAAAGGCAGCTCGTGTATTCTTGTGCCTTTGCACGCAATGTCACTTTCTATGAACAGAAGTTAAAGAACCAAGCACACGCAGAGATTCAAACAGACACCCACACTATGCACACACACCCACTAATCAGCTCCGCCTTTCAAACACACACACACACCACACACACACACACACACACACACACACACACACACACACACACACACACACACACACACACACACACACACACCACACACACACACACACACACACACAGGTGAATAAACAGTCAAGGAACGAAAATCATAGAGTCAAACCGACCCAAACAATTAATAAACACAGTATCTGTGTTTTTGAAACATTTCGTATTTTGGGCAACCATTGCAGTTGTCTGACTGTTGTCTCTGGTTGTTCTGCCATTGCAGCTGACTGTTGTCTCTGGTTGTTCTGCCATTGCAGTTGTCGGACTGCTGTCCCAGTGGTTGTTTGTTGCCATTGCAGCTGTCTGACTGCTGTCTCTGGTTGTTTGCATTGCAGTTCTGCTGTTGTCTGGCCATTGCAGCTGTCTGACTGCTGTCTCTGGTTGTTCTGCCATTGCAGCTGTCTGACTGTTGTCTCTGGTTGTTCTGCCATTGCAGCTGTCTGACTGCTGTCCCTGGTTGTTCTGCCATTGCAGCTGTCTGACTGTTGTCTCTGGTTGTTCTGCCATTGCAGCTGTCTGACTGCTGTCTCTGGTTGTTCTGCCATTGCAGCTGTCTGACTGTTGTCTCTGGTTGTTCTGCCATCGCAGCTGTCTGACTG
>JAMYXO010001826.1:0-2500 GCA_033310375.1 Conus canariensis | reverse complement strand
CACTCTTTGCTGCAGTGTTGTGACATCATCCAGTCTGTTGAGCCTGCAGGGCATTCACCATCTATAGACCTCCAGTTGCAGTGTCAATACACTCTTTGCTGCAGTGTTGTGACATCATCCAGTGTTTGAGCCTGCAGGGCATTCACCATCTATAGACCTCCAGTTGCAGTGCCAATACACTCTTTGCTGCAGTGTTGTGACATCATCCAGTCTGTTGAGCCTGCAGGGCATTCACCATCTATAGACCTCCAGTTGCAGTGCCAATATACTCTTTGCTGCAGTGTTGTAACATCATCCAGTCTGTTGAGCCTGCAGGGCATTCACCATCTATAGACCTCCAGCTGCAGTGCCAATACACTCTTTGCTGCAGTGTTGTGACATCATCCAGTGTTTTGAGGCTGCAGGGCATTCCCTGTCTGTAGACCTCCAGTTGCAGGGCCAATACACTCTTTGCAGCAGTGTTGCTGGATTTAGAGGTAAAGGGAGCGTTTTCTGACTAGGTGACGTCACCGAGGTGGTTGGGCCTGCTTGACTAGCCGGCTGTGAGCCAGAACCTGTGTTGTCGTGGACCACCAGCTACATGTGTAGCCCAGGGATCAGGGACAGGCACCCAGAACGTGTGTGGAATCAACGGAACCTGGTACCCTGATGCCGGGTTGAAAGTGCCCTGACGCTTAGGCCTACACTTTGAACTTTCAGGAAAGTGTAAGGTCTAGGCCAGCATAACGAGAAACGAGAATTTGGCGTAAATGCAGCAAGTATAATTTGACCTTCTCCGCTTGAATTCATAACACACCGATGTACTTGGTTGGTAGACAGTAGGGGTAGGCAGTAAGACCGCGTTAATCTATTAAAGGGAAGTAATTTTTCAACTCGGTCAGCAACTTTCCTACTCGGTCACATAATCCGGTGGTTCAATCCACCACAGTGAGACAAGCAAAGGCATCAACTAGATTCAAGCACGTTAGAGCAGTTATGCAAGCAAATGCATCCATGGATCATGACAAAAATCGCCAAAGATTGGAACCAGGTAATAAACTCTTCCAGATCTATCCCAACCTTCGAAAGTTTGCACTGTCTTGTAGTTCGCTGTTTACTTTTTTTCCCCTGAGTTCAGCGGGCTAATTTGTGCCTGTGACTGTTTCTTCCTCCAGGGAGCCGAGGGGTGCCTGTATATGTTCCACAAGATTGTTCTGACACCACATAAGATGAAGAGAGTTCAGTACCAGCAGATCAAAGAGTATGTTGTTGATGATAGATGCTAAGTTATCACAGTGATATTTTGTATTCTCATGTTCGTTCATCTTTCAACATTCTTGTGGCCGTCTGTCCATCCGACCATTGGCCTGTCCATCAGCCTGTTTGTCACTGTCTGATTGTCTGCCTGTCTGTCTGTCACTCACTCACTCACTCACTTACTTACTCACTCAATCAATCAAGCATTCATTTCATAAATCAGTCACTCTCTCTCTCCCCCTTTCTGTCTGTCTATCTATCGACTAGGAAGATACCTACCGACATACTATGTGTCTAATCATGTATGTACGTTTGCATTTGTTATATATATATATATATATATAATATATATATATATATATATGCACGTGTCTATTGACCTGTCTGTTTGTCCGTCCATCCGCATCCCTCCCTCTATATATCTATCCATCCATCCATCCGTCCGTCCGTCCGTCTGTCTGTTTATCTGTCCATCTATCTATGTCTCTGTCTGTCTGTCTGTGTCAACCCTGAGATGACCGCCTGTGGTGACCTGGGCTATAAACAGAAGATCTAGCCTTGAGTCTCCAGTGTCTCACTGTACGTTGCCGTCCATGGATGCATCTTTGAAGACATTTCCCAGTAACACTACAGCTGTCACTGAATTACAGTCTTATGACAGAAACAAAAACACACACACATGCACGCACGTTTGCACGCACCCCACCCCATCCCCACACACACACATGCACGCACGCACGCACGCACGCCGCACGCACGACACCACACACACACACACACACACACACACACCACACACAACACACACACACACAACACACACACCCCACACACACACACACACCACACACTTCGATCTTTGATGAAATACCCCCACCTCTCCCCACACGAGTATAAATGAAATTTTGATCTTTTATATTTGATGATATTTTCCAATTACACTACATGTTTCACTGAATCACAGGCTTGTTACAGCACACACACACACACACACACACACACACACACACACACACACACACACAACACACACAACACACACACACACACACACACACACACACACACACACACACACACACACACACACACAACACGTGTGTGTATATTTCATCTTAGCCAAAGTACTCAACAGACAGATGGATGGTTGGGGGTGGTGTGGCAGGTTCTGGAAGGGTCTGGGGCAGCTGATGAGCAAGGTGGACCCCGAGGACACGGCCGTTCATCTGATTGGGGGTCAACTGGACAACGCTCAGGGAAAGGC
>JAMYXO010001825.1:20000-27055 GCA_033310375.1 Conus canariensis | reverse complement strand
TCTTTTTTTTTTAAATTTCCCTTTTTGTAAAGGGTTTTTAGATTTTTTCCGAACCCCCTAAAAAAAAAAAAATATCAACACAAAACTCGAAGGTTTTTGGCCACCTTTTTTTGGGTCCCCCTTTTTTTTTTTATTTTTTTTTTTAAAAATTAAATTATAAATTTTTAAAAAAGGAAAAAAAATGTAGGGGGGGAATAGTAAGGGGGGGGGGGGGAGGGAAAGGGAAAAAGAAAAAAAAATTTTAATACTTTAAAAAAAAAAAAGGGGGGGGGGGGGGGGGGGGGGGGGGGGGGGGGGGGGGGGGGGGGGGGGGGGGGGGGGGGGGGGGGGGGGGGGGGGGGGGGGGGGGGGGGGGGGGGGGGGGGGGGGGGGGGGGGGGGGGGGGGGGGGGGGGGGGGGGGGGGGGGGGGGGGGGGGGGGGGGGGGGGGGGGGGGGGGGGGGGGGGGGGGGGGGGGGGGGGGGGGGGGGGGGGGGGGGGGGGGGGGGGGGGGGGGGGGGGGGGGGGGGGGGGGGGGGGGGGGGGGGGGGGGGGGGGGGGGGGGGGGGGGGGGGGGGGGGGGGGGGGGGGGGGGGGGGGGGGGGGGGGGGGGGGGGGGGGGGGGGGGGGGGGGGGGGGGGGGGGGGGGGGGGGGGGGGGGGGGGGGGGGGGGGGGGGGGGGGGGGGGGGGGGGGGGGGGGGGGGGGGGGGGGGGGGGGGGGGGGGGGGGGGGGGGGGGGGGGGGGGGGGGGGGGGGGGGGGGGGGGGGGGGGGGGGGGGGGGGGGGGGGGGGGGGGGGGGGGGGGGGGGGGGGGGGGGGGGGGGGGGGGGGGGGGGGGGGGGGGGGGGGGGGGGGGGGGGGGGGGGGGGGGGGGGGGGGGGGGGGGGGGGGGGGGGGGGGGGGGGGGGGGGGGGGGGGGGGGGGGGGGGGGGGGGGGGGGGGGGGGGGGGGGGGGGGGGGGGGGGGGGGGGGGGGGGGGGGGGGGGGGGGGGGGGGGGGGGGGGGGGGGGGGGGGGGGGGGGGGGGGGGGGGGGGGGGAAAAAAAAAAAAAAAAAAAAAAAAAAAAAAAAAAAAAAAAAAAAAAAAAAAAAAAAAAAAAAAAAAAAAAAAAAAAAAAAAAAAAAAAAAAAAAAAAAAAAAAAAAAAAAAAAAAAAAAAAAAAAAAAAAAAAAAAAAAAAAAAAAAAAAAAAAAAAAAAAAAAAAAAAAAAAAAAAAAAAAAAAAAAAAAAAAAAAAAAAAAAAAAAAAAAAAAAAAAAAAAAAAAAAAAAAAAAAAAAAAAAAAAAAAAAAAAAAAAAAAAAAAAAAAAAAAAAAAAAAAAAAAAAAAAAAAAAAAAAAAAAAAAAAAAAAAAAAAAAAAAAAAAAAAAAAAAAAAAAAAAAAAAAAAAAAAAAAAAAAAAAAAAAAAAAAAAAAAAAAAAAAAAAAAAAAAAAAAAAAAAAAAAAAAAAAAAAAAAAAAAAAAAAAAAAAAAAAAAAAAAAAAAAAAAAAAAAAAAAAAAAAAAAAAAAAAAAAAAAAAAAAAAAAAAAAAAAAAAAAAAAAAAAAAAAAAAAAAAAAAAAAAAAAAAAAAAAAAAAAAAAAAAAAAAAAAAAAAAAAAAAAAAAAAAAAAAAAAAAAAAAAAAAAAAAAAAAAAAAAAAAAAAAAAAAAAAAAAAAAAAAAAAAAAAAAAAAAAAAAAAAAAAAAAAAAAAAAAAAAAAAAAAAAAAAAAAAAAAAAAAAAAAAAAAAAAAAAAAAAAAAAAAAAAAAAAAAAAAAAAAAAAAAAAAAAAAAAAAAAAAAAAAAAAAAAAAAAAAAAAAAAAAAAAAAAAAAAAAAAAAAAAAAAAAAAAAAAAAAAAAAAAAAAAAAAAAAAAAAAAAAAAAAAAAAAAAAAAAAAAAAAAAAAAAAAAAAAAAAAAAAAAAAAAAAAAAAAAAAAAAAAAAAAAAAAAAAAAAAAAAAAAAAAAAATTCCTTCCCTTGGCTGTCAAAACTAAGTATTTCTACGCGTGAAACTGACTGGCATGGATTCATTTTGCGCCCAAGTAGTTACAAGAAGAGAAGTGAACTGATTGCTTGTTCTTCGTTTCGAATTGTCCCAAATGTTGGTTAATCTTGCCTGAAGAAGAAGGCCAAAGAAGTCTCGAAACGCGTCGTGTGTTTGTTTTGTCTTTTGTTGCCCCTATCTTTTTTCTTCTTGTCCAACGTACAGAACAGTCTTTCTCTGTTAGGTTTGTGTCAGTTTCCGCCTGCAGTCATCTCACTATCATTTTTTTTCTTCCTTTTTGCGCGTTTTGTCAGCAAAGATTGCACAAACACTACAGAGTTCATTTTAACCACACGTATTAAAGGGGTGAAATATGTGGCCCAGCGACAATGCCACTAATGCTTGGAGTTGATCTAACGGGGATGCATGATCATTCAGCGAATTCATTACAACTGAAAACACTTTCTATCGAAAAGAATACTGAACATTTTCAGACAGGAGAAGTATTTGTTTTTTCTTTCATTTATAACTTCAAATTCCTTTGCTGTATAAAGTAGTGTTTCTACACGTCAACTGAATTAAAGGGAAGAGAATATAGATTCTTGCCGGTACCGTTATTTTTCTTTTTTCCTTAAATTTGTTGTTGTTGCTATTTTGGTGTTTTAACATCAGGGCAGCTTCAAATCACACTGTGGATGAGAGTCCTGCAGATATGAGTTGGGCCACAGAAAGGGAAATAACTACAAAAGAATTATAGTGGTACGCTCCGACGTACGGACAGGCACAAAATATACGCAGCTACGTACGCATGCATGTATGCACACACACACACACACACACACACACACACACACACACACACACACACACACACACACACACACGCCTGTTTTGAATAGACAATGGAGATCAAGCTGTACCCAACTCCAAGCCCTGGATCACCAAGGACCTGAAACAGCTGCTGAAAGAGAGAAAGTCAGCTCTGAAAGAAAAGGACACCAGGAATATGCAGCTCACCTAGAAGAAGATCGACAAGAGGATTAGGGAGGAGAAGAAGTACTCTGCAAAACTCGAGGACAACTTCCGGCAAGGTGACTCCAGGAAGTGCTGGCAGAACATCTCTGCCATAACAGGGTACAGGCCCAAGAAAGCTGAACTGAGAGCAGATGATGAGAGGAGATTGGCCAATGTACTGAATGTGTTCTACACACGTTTTGACCAGCGGGACTTCAGCATTGAGCAGCAGCGAGCCATGGACACGGTGCCCCAGCTCCCTGGATCCCCAGTGACCATCAGTGGAGAGGAAGTCCGCAGACTGTTCCGGAAGCTAAATGTCATAAGTGCCTCTGGTCCGGATAGCATCAGCAGTAGGACTCTGAAAACCTGCAGCAACTCCTTGGCCCATGTCTTCAAAGAGCTGTTCCAGCGATCATTTCAGGAAGGCCATGTTTCGCGATTATGGAGGTCATCCACAATCATTCCTGTGCCAAAGAAGAAAGTGATCAGTCAGCTCAACGACTACAGACCAGAGGCGCTAACATCAGTCCCCATGAAATGTACTGAGGAAATTGTCCTCAAGCATCTCAGGGGATAGACTGAAGACCATCAAGATCCACTGCAGTTCGCCTACACCAGAGGTAGGAGCACAGAAGATGCCATCCTGACAATGCTGCACCACCTCCACCAGCACCCTGATAGGCTAGGGACGTTCGCCAGGGTTCTGTCTGTGGATTTTCAAGTGCCTCCAACACCATTCAGCCCCTTCTCCTCGTCGGGAAACTACTGGCCATGGCTGTTAACCCAGAGATCATCAAATGGATCTTCAGCTTCCTGACTGACCGACCACAGCAAGTCGTAGTTGGCCGGGTTGTCTCTGATGTCCTGGTGACCAATGCAGGAGCCCCCACAGGGGTGTGTTCTGTCGCATGCCCTATTCACCATCTACACAGCTGACTGCCGCACCAGGAAGGCATGCAATCTGCAGATCAAGTTCGCATATGACACGTCGCTTACAGGGCTGATGCACGACTCTGATGAAACCATGTACCGAGAGGCAGTCGGCAAGTTAGTGGACTGGTGCGACAGGAAATTCCTTCAGCTCAATGTCACCAAGACAGAGGAGATGGTCATCGACTTCTGCAGGAACCCAAGCAGCACCCACCCACTTGTCATCAAGGAAGAGGAAGTGCGCATTGTGCGCACCTACAAGTACTTCGACACAGTCATTGACAAGTTGGAGTGGACCCCTAACATCGACATGTGCTGCAAGAAGGCCAACCAGCGTCTTTTCTTTCTGCGGAAGCTCCCACAGTTCAGGGTCAACAGCACCATCCTGAACTTGTTCCATCAGTCAGTGATCCAGTCCATCTTCCTCTACAACCATCTGTGCTTCCATCCATCCTCCTCTACAACCATCTTGTGTGTGTGTGTGTGTGTTGTGTGTGTGTGTGTGTGTGTGTGTGTGTGTGTGTGTGTGTGTGTGTCGTGGTGTGTGCGTGTGTGTGCGTGTGCGTGTGTGTGTGTGGTGTGTGTGTTGTGTGTGTGTGTGTGTGTGTGTGGTGTGTGTGTGTGACGGAACAAGCTCATAAATAAATAGAACGAAAAATATTTTGTGACGTCTTTAACAAATACGTAAGTTTCGTTCGTTGTTATGTCCCTTGTATCCATGGTTTATTGGCGAATATCTCCAAGTAAAGTCACATGTTACCGTTGACCAATGAACTGCCTTTGTCGTTGATAACTAAACTAAACATTCAATGTCACCGATCAACACTGATCTTCGGCAAGATCGGGAACAACGGGCAGCAGGCATTGAAAGGTGACAGCAAGAAGATTAAACTCTGCAACGATCCAGCGTTTGAAGCGGATTAGAGGAAGATCTAAAACTGAAGAAGGCTACAGCACGCTAGCCGTGGAGAAATGGTTCAGTAATCTGGCGAAGAGCAAGAGACGGCCGCAGACCAAGGGGAGCTGGGCCATTCGTGCGATCCACCACAGAAGGGACTGGAGGCTGGACGTACCATTGCTGGTAGACCTTGGTCTGGAGGGGTGGAAACCTTCCCCCCCTCTGGGGGAATTTTTGACTTGGTTTTCTAGAAAGCTTATGATATGGGAGGAAACATTTGACATGTTACCCTCTGGTAAACAGGTTATTTTGGCATTGAGAGCTGCATTAATAGTGTGTTTTTTCCTCTTTGCGCCTTGTATTTAGCATTATGGGGTAGGGGTGTTCACTCTCTGTTTGTCACATATAATCTGGCTTGATATCTCATAGGTTTGTCGTGAATGACATCTAAAACAAATTTCCTCGATATATCTGCACACTATTCTGCTGGTATTTTACAAAAAGAGATACAGTGATGATGTTTGTGCATGGGCATCCGAATCGCATGCAGCTGAAATCTGTCGTACCACTCAACCACAGCTGTGCGCTGTTCTGTTCCCCCGTGCAAGTGGAGCAGCCGACACCTATCCACGCGTTTCTTGTTAGTTTTGTCTCCACAGTTCAGTGTGTATCACAAAACAGCGTATGTTCACTTAGGCCTAGATCAAGATTTCGTTATTGTGATCATAGATTTTCTACGAAAAGTAAGTACTGTAACATTCGTTTATAACGTCACATCGGTGTGGCACTAAAAGTAATGCGTTTACGACAGCGCTCGTATATCCTGAAATAACCTGGTTACAGCAGGGTAACATATGCCATAAAATTTTAAAATGAACAAAGTATCAGAAAATTTCACTCATAAATCCCCCCCCCCCACGGGGGGGGGGGGGGGGGGGGGGTCTACGGACAGGCCAAGGTCTATGGGTTGGTGTGGGCCAGAGCGACAGCATCAGCCAGAATTCCACAACCATTTCGGGAAGATTGCCTGAGGTAGGCGATGTTTGGATTTGTAGGCTAGACTTATTTATAGATTGTTAATGTGTTGAGAGATTCATTTTTGTAACTTGGAACTGATGTTCGTTAAATCAGCATAATTCTTATTCTTTATTCATGCGATTTGCTTGGCATGTAAATCTACATGACTATCATCAACTTGCACAAGCTTTTTCATATTCAAGCCGTTGGATGCGCGATCAGTTATTTTGCGACATTTCGTGATCGTGATGGCAGAGCATGTGTGTGATAAACTGTTTGAAAATATCTCGATTTTATTTGAATTTGTTTTGGATTTTCAACTGATGATACAGGCGCCCAACGTTCTACAATGGTGTTTTTCGTCAATGATGTGCTAAAGGTCGATGGATGACGGTACTTACATCCTTGAGTCAAGTGAACAATCATACATTCTCCAGTACACTAATTATAACTGTTGTGACATTATAGCCAGTGAAATTCAATAATATTGACAGACGGTTAACAGTTCACCGATCTCCTCAGTCCGCCATCTTGGTCAAGAGAGAGATCAGAGAGATATACACAAATACAGAGAGAGAGAGAGTCAGAGAGACAGAGATACACAAATACAGAGAGAGAGAGAGAGAGAGAGAGAGAGAGAGTCAGAGAGATAGAGATACACAAATACAGAGAGAGAGAGAGAGAGAGAGAGAGAGAGAGGAGATACACAAATACAGAGAGAGAGAGAGACAGAGATACACAAATACAGAGAGAGAGAGAGAGAGAGAGAGAGAGAGAGAGTCAGAGAGATAGAGATACACAAATACAGAGACAGAGAGACAGAGATACACAATTACAGAGAGAGAGACAGAGATACACAAATACACAGAGAGAGAGACAGAGATACACAAATACAGAGAGAGGGGAGAGAGTCAGAGAGATATACACAAATACAGAGAGAGAGAGAGTCAGGGAGACAGAGATACACAAATACAGAGGAGAGGGGAGAAGAGAGAGAGAGAGAGAGAGTCAAATAGTTAGAGATACACAAATACAGAGAGAGAGAGAAGAGATGCACAAATACAGAGACAGAGAGACAGAGATACACAAATACAGAGAGAGAGAGAGAGAGTCAGAGAGATAGAGATACACAAATACAGAGACAGAGAGACAGAGATACACAATTACAGAGAGAGAGACAGAGATACACAAATACAGAGAGAGAGAAGAGAGAAGAGATACACAAATACAGAGAGAGAGAGAGAGTCA
>JAMYXO010001825.1:12500-15000 GCA_033310375.1 Conus canariensis | reverse complement strand
GTCAAAGTTCATGCAGATGTATTTTTTATTTATGTTGCTCTATGTTGATAAAAACTAGTTCCATGCCTAAAACACGTATTGTTGCTTGGGGGATTCACCAGACCAGTTCATGTTCACTTTGTATCGGTCCTTACTTGGCAGTGAGTCAACAAGAAATAGTTCATGTTCATGCTGTATCGGTCTACTGGCAGTGAGTCAGACAAAAATAGTTCATGTCATTGTATCGGTCCTTACTTGGCAGTGAGTCAGACAAGAAATAGTTCATGTTCATGCTGTATCGGTCCTTACTTGGCAGTGAGTCAGACAAGAAATAGTTCATGTTCATGCTGTATCGGTCCTTACTTGGCAGTGAGTCAGACAAGAAATAGTTTCATGTTCATGCTGTATCGGTCCTTACTTGGCAGTGAGTCAGACAAGAAATAGTTCATGTTCATGCTGTATCGGTCCTTACTTAGCAGTGAGTCAGACAAGAAGTTGATCCTGTTCTGCATGGCCTACTTACTCAACACATAAACAGACACACTGGTGAAAACGCTTTAGACTCACAGAGTATCCATGGCGGTTGAATGCTTCCCCCAATCCAGCTTATACTCACTCCTGGGATGCACTGGTCGCTAAATGGCCGTGGGAGCGGCCAAAAGCAAAGGCTGTCATGATGTGGTCTTTTTATGAAACACCCATGGACAGACACACCGTAAACAAACAGTTCAAAGCATGAAACATCCATGACTCTGTTGTCCACGACCCTACGCCTAACACACTCCACTTTGGTACACATCAGTCAATACATAGCAACAGGACGGACCACACACAGATCTTCTAGGCACCACCTAGTCATCCAAGACACAGCGGACACGATGATGAAAACCAGTTGGATGCCTCAAACTTACGTGACAGTGTAATAAATGCAGCAGACCACTTCCTATTCTGTTTTGGCGTAGAGAGATCATTCCATGGGATTGGGAGGGGATACAGTGATGTAAAAAGGAGGCAGGAAAGAAGCAAAGGGGAGACCACAGACCAGTGCTTTCTCAGTTATGGGACTTGGGAGGGATCCAAAACGGAGACATCTCAGGCCCACTCATTGAACACGCTGACAGGCTCACTGATGAAAACGAGTTGATGGCTGAATTGTCCATGGCTCTGTAGTCAATGCCCCAAAGCGTACGATACTCAGTGCTGGTGCAGGCTGGTCTGTCCATGGCAGAGGGCAGGCAGGAAGACGTCAACATGTGGTCCGGGAATCCAACACGCCGATGGGCACACTGACATTAGGAACATGTTGCACGAACATACATTGTAGTGTTGTGACTGCCCTAATCCTGTACATGCTCATATTGTTACAGACTGATTCTGGAATGAGAATGAGAGAAACCAGAAACACAGACACAGTATGTATAACATATTTACTGAACAAACGGGGAAAAAATCATCGTTGAATTAAAAAATTGGTGCACAAAATATAAATCGTTACTTGCTCGCCTAGGATAAGTTCATTTAGAGAGAGAGAGAGAGAGGAGAGAGACAGACAGACGACGACAGACAGACAAGGAGACAGAGGAGAAGAGAGAGAGAGTGAGAGAGAGATGAATGAGTGAGAGAGAGAGGAGGAGTGAGAGTGAGTGAGAGCGAGAGAGAGATGAGTGAGTGAGTGAAGTGAGTGAGTGAGCGAGCGAGCGAGAGAAGAGTGAGGAGTGAGTGAGGAAGCGAGAGAGCGAGCAGAGGAGAGTGAGGATGAGTGAGGAGGAGAGAGAGAGAGAGAGGAGAGAGAGGAGGTGTGAGAGAGGAGGAGAGAGAGGAGGAGTGAGTGAGAGAGAGAGAGAGAGAGAGAGAGAGAGAGAGAGAGAGAGAGAGAGAGAGAGAGAGAGAGAGAACGAACGAACGAACGAACGAAATTTGTTTAATGAGGGAAAAGAATAAGCACATGGCAGGCTTGTTTGCATCTTGCCCTCAAAAATGAAAAAGAAACATTTCAAACACAAAAGCCACCCTCCACACCCCAACCATTAACCAAACACCCACCTGTCGCACAATCCTTTCCAAGCACTCTACACACCCAATGATAATGATGACAAATACCCAATAATAACGGCAGTAACAATTGTAATGAATGATAATGATTAAAAATAATAACATTACAATTCAAATATAACACAATGCGTACATACATACATATGCATTGACAAACATTACATCTATCGAATAGCATGATCTGAAAAAGATAGAAATACAGAACACATAATAATCACAAATAGAAATCAATATGATAGTAAATCAATATTAAAACCAAGAATCTGTTCCGGAAGGGGGCGTACAGCACACATTTTTGCGCCCTCCAGATACGCACGCAATTCCCCTTTCCTCTCTATCCCGTGTTCTCTGCAAACAATTCCATCCTCGCCCCTCGTCACAAACACCCCACCTCACCCCATCTACCCCTCCGTTCACAACCAACCCTACTCAAAACAGAGAGAGAGAGAGAGAGAGAGAGAGAGAGAGA
>JAMYXO010001825.1:0-7500 GCA_033310375.1 Conus canariensis | reverse complement strand
TACCACTTTGTTTAGTGGGTTGCCAGGAAACCCATCGGTGTGTCCTTGTGACAGCTCGGGATTCCTAGAAGAAGTTACCTGTGTGTCGGTGTCTGCCACCAGTGTCCACGCCTTCAAGGGAGCGAGGGTTTCCCCGGTCTGGAGTTGCTCTGGCGGGTGTTTGTCCTGTATTGTCTTCGTTGGTCATCGTAACTCCAGGTGAGAAGTGTAGGGCAGGTTGTTCATTGAAGAAGGGAGTTGGATGTAGATGATTCTGGATCGAAACGCGTCGTTTGTACATAGGCGAAACGTGAGAAGCGCGATTCAGTTTAGTATATATATATATATATATATGAAACAAACAAACAAACCAACCAACCACACACACAGAGGATCTAGGGGCCGTAAATCGCGCCGGCTTGTAGACAAGGGGGGAAGGAGTGAGAGGGAGGTGTCATATGCTTGATGCGCGCTACTGTTTCAGGCGAGAGAATATCGTCATGCGCGCGCCGCGCGCCGAATGTCGGTATGTGCGGTGGTTGTGGTTTTCACTGCATTGTGTCTCCGTCGTTCGTTGAAAATGAATTGTGTCTCGTCGTTCGTTAAAAAAAAAAAAACCAAAAAAAAAAAACCCTGGTATTTTTATTCCGGTAATTATCCAGTCAAACCATAAGTTCGTATATATGAAAATTGATGAGGATTATAATAGGTTTTTGTTTATTCTTATTTTTCTTTTGATTGGAGAAGAAAATTATTTCGTATGCCCCTCTGTTCATATGAAGGATGGCTGTTGCGCCGAAGCGATAATGGGAGGGGGGATGGTGGTGTGCTTTGACCTCGAGTAGGGGGAAGAGTGAGTGTGAAGGTGGATATTGTAGTTGAAAAGAAAATGGTATATGGTTGTTTGTGTGAAGTTGGTGAATTATATGACATTGGTGGTTTGAATTGATGAATATTTGCGGTGTTATGCATTGATATATTTAATGCATTATGTTTTCTTTTTGTGATTATGATTGGAAGTTGGAATAGGTAGTTTTTAAATCTATTGTGTTATTTTTAAGTTAGTGCAGTGATTTGGTTGCAAGTTGAAATTGATTAGGCGTATGCCTAGTCACGTACAGCCCAGCAGGGGGGCGCCGTCCTGTCGCTCCGCTTTTGTTAGTATGTCTGGGTCTTCGTTACTATATATGGCCTCGCCGGTCATTTGTTTTCGATCGCTATCGGTTTTGGTGATACTGCGCTGTTTGAGTTCAGGGCAGTGACAGTGGTCATTCATTTTATTATTGGATTATGATACCATATCGGGGTTGACCAATATTGTCTCTTATTCAGCAGCGGCGAGCGCTTCCGCTCTCTGGTGTTGTTGTTCTGGTTGAATCGTTTGGCATCCATTCTATGCCGTTGAAGAAACAGTCATTCTTTATTCTTTACTCCGATCATCTGTTGTGTATTGAACTGTTAGGATCTATAGTTTCGTCATCCTTCCGGGGCAGGTGTTGGTGAGAACGTGATGGGAGAGATATGGGGTATCGGTCAGAAATCTGCTAATGCATTTAAAACCACAGTGCCAGCTCTACACAGATGCCTACCACTGTAAACTACTGCATTCCACAATCGCACGCACAGAAATAGGTGCACAGTTCGCTCGCGCTCACGTACAGTCGCAAACACGTTCACATTTTGTTCTCTTACTTTTCTGTCTCTCATTGTTACGCACTAGGTCTGGGCCAGCACAACTTACCTGAAAGGTTTGAGTTATGAGGAAAGGCTTGAAAAGATGAAACTACCCAGCATGTCTTACAGAAGGATACGAGGAGATCTTATAGAAGTGTATAAGTATACACATGGACTGTACATGTTGGAAAACTCCTTGTTTGAGAAAGAGACTAGGACAATCACCAGGGGACATTGCTTTAAGCTGAAAAAAAAATAACACAGATGCAGCACAAGTCTCCGACAGAACTTCTTCTCTCAACATGTGGTGATTTGGAACCGCCTTCCTTCCAGTGTTACTCAAGCACCTTCCTTGAACAGTTTGAAAAACAAACTGGACTGTGTCATGAAACAGGACATATATAGTTTAGATGTGCCTCCCACCTTCAGTTTCTGATCAAAACATAAGTAGTTTTCAGCAAAAAGGTATGGAAAGCTTTACTGGTCAAAACACCAGCAGAAGATTATGCACTCGTTCTACAGAAAGATGTACAAATCAGAATCCAAAATATCATAAAAGGAAACAAATCGATTTTAACAGAAATTTTTATTAGTTTCACAGAACAACCCTTCTGCAATATTTGGTTTAAAAAAATCTCAGCCTCAAACAGTTTTTTTAAGCAATTTTTCATTGAACACAATGGCCTGAAACGAATGTTGTAATTTGCGTTACGCCACATTGCTAGCTTTAAAATTCAATGAACGCAAAACAGGAAACAAAATCCACCAATACTTTCCATTTTCAACTCCAGAAATGAATATCGTTTCATAGCATACTACGCCTGTTTGCTTTCTCTAAGCAAACTCGTCAAACTTTATATGAATTCAACAGCTAAAGAAAAAAGTTTTTTTTTTCATCCACCAACTCCTCAAACAAAATCTCTTATTTAGCATAACAATAGGAAGGACAAAAATGTATAATGAAAAAGTGAAACTTAATCACTCCTTTCACTAAATTTCACCGAACTGTGTGATAATAAGTAGGTGAACATTACTTCAAACCTCAAAAATAATTATAACGTAGATTACAAGCTCTTGTAACGTAGATTACAGTTTTTACACATTGCCAGAAACTTCCAAAAGACCAAACCTACCGGAATGAAAAGAAGCAAAATGAAAGATTATGAACCTTAGTATTATTTTTTAGCTTCATAGCTGGTGATTTCAACAAAGGAAACGATATTACTTCTGATCACGTAGATTACTTCTGGTCAATCTCTGTTACTTTCCTGTTTATAAAAGAACTTAAACACTTTAATGTAAAAAAAAAAATGTCTTTTATGGTAACACATATTAAGGAAACTCTCCCTTAAGTGGTGATTCAGTACGTGTGTACTGAACACAGACAAAGAAAAATGTGACTGCAAGATGCTGCTTAATCCTAGCCATCCAAATGATGGGAAACAGCCAAGTCACTGCACTTTTTAGAACAAATCCCTGATCAGATGCTGATCTTCCTGAAGCTGAAATGTCCGCCCAAATCGACCTGTTGCTTCTGGTTCTTGTATAATGCAGATGATGTCATCAAAGGACACCCACAATTCATCTTGGTGACGTGGCCACTTGTAGGAGTTCTCAACTTTTTTACTCTTTTCCATGAACTCAATATAGCACTCTCCTTCTTCCTCATCAATGTCCTTGACTTTCCCGACGTACCACTGCTTCTGATACACTGCTGCAACAAAGTCACCTTTGTCAGGATGAACGTCCAGGATTTCGGAATCAGGTAGCGCTGGGCCTTTGGGCTTTAGTCGATGTTCCTCCACAGCTGAGGTCAACAGTCCTGTAGAATCACAATGTGGCACTGGAGTATGGTCTTGTGTGTCCATTGCAGTTGATGGATGTTTTGATTGACTGAGCTTGGAAATTTTCTTCCACATGGTGCATTGAGTCCACTGACATTGACTGAGATCCCCTGTCAGACAATTGTGACAACAGCAAGAGGTTGTTCTGGTCATGATGACGTTTCTCTCTACAGTGTAAACAGAGTGTACTTTCATAGTCCCTTTGCATGGGACTGTGTCTTTGGTCAGGGTTTCTAAGATCTGTTTTTCTCTGTTCACATCTTCCTCACTAATGAAGATGTAGTGAACCGTTCTTGAGGTCTCCTTTCCCCATTTGAAGAAGTCTTCAGCATCCTGGATTGTCCTGCTTTGGCAGGATGCTAGGTCGGCCATCCTCTTTGCCACCCCACCAAGCCATCACAGGGCCCTTTTCCATGGCCGCTTTCGAAGAAGTTCCAACATGCCTTGACGCCAAGTACGTTTGCGTGATCAGAAATGACGAAGAACATAAATCTGTTCCTGTACATATACAAAGACAGAATGACATACCAGCAGACACAACAAACAGAAACACAGAGAAATTTTCTCTCCATTCTGATTGTATAATTACTCCCGTTGGGAGTACAATAAGTCACAAATTTAGTTTTGTAAGCTACGTTACCATTTCTTGTAATCTACGTTATCAATTAACCCTCATACATTCGCTTTCTTTTTGCTTTTAATATCTCACACTGAACTCATTGTTTGTATCTAATAATACTTGTTCTGCCTGTTCTAATGTCCAAAGTTCCAACTTTCTATTCTTTCATTGTAGAAAAAAGATAATAATGATATGGCTTCCCAAGGAATGTATTCTCCGTTACCATCACTTTCTTCCACCATAGTGCAGCTGTTAAGCTGCACACGTGACCATTGAGGCAACAAACATCATGACGGCTTTTTATAGATTCAGAAAACATTATACTTGCTGGCTTTCTGACACGGCTTTTGCAACAAGACACTTTCGAGAAACAGACAAGTCTAATGAAGGTATGTAAGCTACGTTACAACTGACATGGCTACATTGTGCATTAAAAAAAAACTACCTAAGACACATCACGCCCCGATTTTGTGTTTAACCGTTTTCATGCTCTAACAACGTATCTAAAAATCATAATTACTACGAAGGTACCCACATGTGTTTTGAACTTGGAAACCAAGCTCACTTTACCAGCATATCAATCAATTATTCATGGCTACACTGTTTCACATCCCAAATGTGGAATGCAAATGGTGAAACCAGGGAAGCAATTGTGATGCTTTAATAGCGTGGGTTCCGCAAAAAATAAAAACTTGACACAGAACAAACAAGTAACCTTTTCTGCAGTAACATTGCTTACGTAACGTAGATTTCTGTCCCAGTATTTTGTCAAGTCTGACGAAAAACTGGAAGGAAGGAGTTTTCCTGCAAGTTTAAGTGTAATTATCTTCCCTTAGGCGTATGGTTCTCATACATTTTCTTCAGACAGATCACGTTAGCCAGTTTGGTAGAAACGAAGTCACGCAGATTACACGCTTATTGCCAACTTTGAAAAAGAGAAAAGAAAATCTTGACGCTTAAAGGGGTTCTCACCCATTTTTACAAATCTATTTTGACCAAATACACGGTTTTGGTATGTGGTCGTATTGCGAAACCCAGCCCCGAATCAGCCGCCTGCGTTCTCATCTTGCAGTGAGAACAGCATTTCCTGCGGACTGGGAAAGCGAGAGGCTGAAACAGGAACGAGAGCCTCGATTTCGATAAAAGGGGGGTTTCCCGATTGATGACGTAGAAAAGCTAAGTCGCTCTTCGTGTTCGGCTGAAGTGAGATGGGGCGAATGTGTGCTGTGTCTGGTTGCGGAATTTCATCAGGAAATAAGCAAAGAGTAAGCGTTCATGCTTTTTCAGGTGACTCCAGCCAGTTTAGGCGATTGTGGATAAATTTTGTCACCACAACGAGGAAAGATTTTGTTCTTCGGGACAGTTATCATGGCATTTGCAGTCGTCACTTCAAAGAGCACAGTTTCCAAGACCAACACAGCTGGAAGGTAAAGGTGGAAGCTGGAAATAGGGTCCGAAGACAGCTGAAAGAGGATGCTGTACCAACTATTATAACAGAAAAATGTATTAAAGCACTCTCTGTTCATTCACCAGCTGCAAATGCAAGCCTCAAACGCAACAGTGACACCGATTGTGTCAGGAGCAAGAGAGCCAAACTCAGAGACATAAAGAAGGTAAGGTTTGTGGAATGGGTGGTTGATCTTTTTGTGTTTCATGTCATTCTCAGTGTATGGTTGGTTGTAAAGATAGTTGTTGGTTTTTGCTGAGTGTTGGCATCAAACTGAAACATACATTGTTACTGTCATAGTGGCATCAGTCAGTCACACTGCCTGCTGCCACTGAAACTGTTGCATGTTTGTGATTGACTTTTTCTCCCTGCTGTTACTGTTTCCAACAAAACTGAAGTTACGATTCTTATTAACAAGAAAGTGTCCATGTCCACAAATAACAACTTGTTGGACTCCAGTGAATAATAGTTTGGGTTTTTATTTTTCAGGACATTGCTGAACATTAGGCACCCATTCAAGTTCAAGTTTCCGCCCAACAACCATATGCTTTAGTAAGTGAATTATTTATCAGTATTTGGACACAGGATGGCGGCTTAAAGTGCATTTTAAGATATATGCAGGTATGGTATGTATGTATGCTATACATGCCCTGGTGAGTAAGAGAATAATGAGCTTAGATCTGCAGCTTAGATCTGATGTACGGCACGTCATGCATCAGTTTTTAAAATAAGAGCCAGAATCTTTGACTGCAATATATTGTAAAAGACCCCTCAGATTCTAGTTGTCATTGTGGAACTTCAGAATTTAAGTGGAGGGAGTGAGATTGAAAATGAGGAATGTAAAAAAGGGTATGTGTGTGTGTGTGTGTGGGGGGGGGGGGGGGGGGGGGGGGGGGGGACTGAAAGTGAACAGCAATTGAAAAGATTTCTACAGCAGGGAAGAGAATTAGTGTGATGATGCAGTAGCTGACAAACTCCTGTGCAAAGGAAAAGGCATTATCTGATAGATCTAAACAACTGAAGGAAAATGTGGTTTAACACATAATCATTTTAAAGTTATTTACATACTACGGTAATGTGTGTGTGTGTGTGTGTGTGTGTGGTGTGTGCGTGTGTGCGTGTGTGGTGTGTGTGTGTGTGTGAACAGATGTATGTATGTGCATGTGTATATCATGTACTATCTGTGTTGTGCGTATGTGTGTACATGTACATAATATGGTCAACCTGTAAAAATAATGTCGAACTGCCTGGAAAGAAACACAAGCGTCTGATGGCGAGGGAAAGTTGGGTACTGTACAAGGAATCCTGTTCGATGTCCTCTTTGTTGGAACTTGACTCGTAGCTGGGAGCATCTGCCATTATCGCCGGAAAATAGTTGATTTTTACGTCCTCATAGCGAAAGCTTTTAGGGACATGTCTTTCATTCACGATAGTCTTGGCATTTATACGTCACTTGCGGAATCCCGGACTCACGTCTCTTTCTGTACTGTGCTCGGCAATCTCCGTGGCGAGTCACGATTTGGCTACTTGCACGACCCGAAACACGGATAGAAGTGAGTTCCAGAAGAAAAGTAACACGTATATCGAAACACGCTCGATCATACTTTTGAACAACCCAAACATGCTATTTATGGGTGAGGACGCCTTTAAGTTTATTGGAAGTTTTTAAAATGTAATTTTTGTTTCCTTCTGGTTTTAGGATATATACTAGGATCTGGTTAAACGATTTCTTTTAAGTCTTTTTAAACCCATTGCCATTTAGTAACGTAGATTACAATGTTTTGACGACACAATGGTTAAAAAAAATCGTGTGTTTCTGTATCAACCTGAATGTCAGCATCAAGTTTACTTGAGAAAACTACAAGCCACCAAAGCTTATTTGAGGCAAAAGACACCTTTATGTAGATTGACAAAGCATCATAGATGTATTTGAAATA
>JAMYXO010001824.1:7500-27058 GCA_033310375.1 Conus canariensis | reverse complement strand
TTCTCTCTCCTCTCTCTCTCTCTCTCTCCTCTCTAATTTGGGCCCCAAAAGCTGTCAGTTCAAAAGCAATTTGTTTTGATCTGCGCGCAGCGTCGTGCGTGTATGCATGATGTAGGCCTATCTCCGTAAGTCGCGATATGCTTGTGTGTGTGTGTGTGTGTGTGTGTGTGTGTGTGTGTGTGTGTGTGTGTTGTGCGTGCGTGCGTGCGTGCGTGCGTGTGCGTTTGTGTGTGTGTGTATTGTGTGTGTGTGTGTGAGCGACTGTGTGTGCGCGCGCACGCGCGTTCTTGTGTGTGTGTGCGCGCGCGCACGCGCATGTGTGTGTGTGCGAGCGTGCGCGCGCGCGTCTGTGTGTGTGTCATATGCATAATGCATATACGGTTTCAGCGTCAAGCGTGTCTCTATAGGCTATGAGGCGGCGGAGGGAAGGAAGGGGGGGTGGGGGGTTGTGGGGAGGCCGGGGCTTAGATCAATGACCTGACAAAATGAACACTGACATCGTAAACGATGTCACCGCAGCGCTGAGGGAACACCGGCTTAAACTGCAAGTCGCAACCGCCGACATCGTGCGGGCTTCAGCTATTGTTGCATCGGGACTCCTCTACGGTTTCAGCCTTCGCCCGTACGTGACCCGCATGTCTGTCAATTGCGGAGCGAAAGGACAGCAGCAGGCAGAAACGCTCGCAACAGCCTGCAGCGGAATGCAGCCTTAAAACACAAGCCCTTAACAGACCGCAGCAGTAGTGTGTAATATACGACATAAAACAACACAGGGTGCTGCACTCACGTGGAAGCTATTCGGAAGCACGGCCAGCTGGATTTCACCCAAACGAGGGGAGGGGGGGGGGGGGGGGGGGGGGGTCATTAGCCAGTCACGCGTCCACTGAGCATGGCAGCTGGCCAAAACCCCCCTTTCCAACTGTCCACTGGCGTCGGTCGGTCAGCCGGTCACCTTAGTTTGTGAATGGTCAGAGAGTCACGTCCTTGTGAATGGTGAGGTTACGTCCTTTTTCAGTGTACATCACAGGTGGCGTTACTCTTCCAATTGGCCACTAAACGTATGGCATTTTGCGGCGGAATTCGACGATTCGACAGTATTCTGCTTGAACGTAATTAACTGATATTTAGAAATAGTAGAGACAGAGATGACAGACAACGACTGAAAGATTGAAATGTCCCGAGGACCCATTACAAGACCCACATCAGCTGAATAAATGAATAATAAATTGAGTAAATAAACAAACAAGTAAATGAACACGTTCATTGATGAAAAAAAAAAATAATAAAGGGATGGGCGGGGAGGGAGGGAGTCAAAAGAAAATCGCAGACGATTACGCCGGCCAGCATAAAGCGTATTTATATCACCCGTGTGAAATCCCAATCACGCAGCGTTAACATCCTGTTGGGAAGAGAGAGAGAGAGAGAGGAGGGGCGAAAGATGTAAATCTGTCTCTGTCGCCACAGGAGCTCCGGAACTGGGGCGCATTTCACCTCCATGGCGTTGTGTCGCCCCTGGAAACAGCACACAGCATTCAACTTTTATCACCAAACAGCATCCAACGTTCATTCATCATCATCATCCAACACCCAGACTGACGGCTCTGCTGGTGTTGGTTGCGAAGGCAACCAGTTGAGGAACAGACGAAAACGCAGATAGCAGGCAAGAAATCTCTTCCCGGGGAACCGGATTTGGTAGGCGACATGGCGCCCCAGTTCGGATGATAATCCTGCGGTAACATCAGTCCTGTCTAACGGCTGATCTCAGCGGCTGCCTGCCGCGATTTAGGGTCTGACATTCCAGTCTGAATTACATGTTATTAGTATCCCGCGTTTTATGTTTTTGGGGTTTGTTTTTTTCCGTCCTTCTTTGGAGTAGAAATATAATAAAATTTTCTGTGCGTATTTATTTTTGGTTTCGATGGACCCCCGGGTATTCAAGGAACAACATTTTATATATGTACTGTGAGCTTAAAACAAGAGCCACTGGAAACGTGTCATCCAAACGTGACAAATCATCCACGCAAGCCCGCTGAGTTCAACCACATTGTTTCTGCTGAAACAACTTCACGCCAACCACAACAAACCCCTTTGTTCGAGGGACTCCCGTATTCATACGGCTTGTGTTCCATCGATTTTCACCCCCCTTTATCCCTGTTCCTGTGACAACATGTTTTGCAGCAGGCGCCTTTGTTGGTAAACTTTTCGGGCTGATCGCGAAGGGAAAAGCAGTAGGGAATTTACATTGCAAGCCGTCCCGCGCTAACTATGAGTAGGAACGTGTGTCCCCCCGCTGCTCCAAACCAGTGAAATTTTGGTAAGTTGAAGCTTTAGATGTTTTTTGTTTTTCAAATTCAATGTTGTTCATGAGAATTCGCTTTTCAGTGCGACAGCATTATTTGGCTGTGCTTCAAGGAAGCACCTACCAAGAGGAAGGCGGGCCAGAATAATATTGGTTTGCGTCTGTCCGAATCACGTCAGTGGCCTGCGGATTAGCCCAGACCACACGGTTCACATAGTTTCTCTGTTTTGAGCGCGCGTGTGTATTGTTGTGATTTGGTGTGTGTGTGTGGTTGTGTGTGTGTGTTGTGGTGTGAGAGAGAGAGAGAGAGAGAGAGAGAGAAGGGGGGGGAGGGAGAGAGGAGAGAGAGAGAGAAAGAAGAAGAAGAAGAAGCAATCGTCACTGCATTGTTGCACGTGTTTGCTAAAGAAGTCATGTTACCTCACGCCCAGAAACTAACAGTAGCCAACGTTTAAATCTCTCTCTCTCCTCTCTTCCCCTCTCTCTCTCTCCTCTCCTCCCCACACACACACACACACACACGCGCGCGCGCGCGCGCGCGCGCGGGGCCCCAAACATATTCACACAGTCACATATACGTGCCTACGCCAGCTGACACCGACACTCTCAGAGACAGAGACAGAGAAACAGAGAGAGAGAGAGAGAGAGAGAATTTTCACTGATTCACTGGTCCTCCATGTCTTTTCACAATTTTTTTTTTTTGTTTTGTTTTTTGTTAACGCAACCGTTCTGTCACGATCTGCGAACGTAAAGCCCATCCGATTATGGGGCCCGTCCCGCTTTTTTGCCAGCGTAAATCCATAAGTGTAGCATGCGCTGAATCTCAAGTTTTTTGTTCTGGGTTAAATAAGTTTTAAAACCCGCCTCAACATAAGGATGATGGCTATATATTTTATCTGCGTTCCCGACAATTTCATTTTTGTGAGTTTTGTTTTCGGGGTCCTTCCGTCTCTTGTTGTTCGAGTGCAACGCATTACAGATCATTTATATCCTTGTAGTGCCCAAGGCTAAATCCCTATTGAAATACATAGTACCTGGGATGTACTATATGTTAACCGAATGCTTTCATGGCTCCCACAAGTAGGTATCGTGCTGGGGTCACAGGGGGCCGATTGTGTATCTTGGTTAAGTTTGGTGACAGTGTTGTCACTGCAATGCATGCAAAAAAAAGTTTCGGCTCCACTCGCGGATCAGTCGATCTTTCTGTCTGGCTGTCCCTTTCTGTCTGTTTCTTTATCTATCTATCTGTCTATTTATTAATCAATCAAACAATCTATCTATCTATCTTCTATCTATCTATCCATCTATCCATCTGTCTGTGTGTCTATTTGTCTTTCTGTCTGTCTTTCTGTCTGTCTATCCATCTATCTATCTATCCATCCATCCATCTATCTATCCATCCATCCATCCATCTATCCATCCATCTTTCCGTCTGTCTGTCCATCCATTCATCCATCCATCCTTCTGTGTGTACGTTAGCTTTAGGAATGAAACGTTGAAAGTTCAATTGTTCATGCAAAAGGACGGCAACAGTATAATGCGTCACAGGAAACAGGACAGGCTTCCATGCTGTTTACAGCCAAAACCGAATGCGGGGGTTGGGGGGAAAAGGGGTGGGGGTGGGGGTCGGGGAGGGGAGGGGCATGTCAGGGCTGTAACAGATTATTTTTGGAATTGGCCATAAAACAAAACAAAAAATTTAAACAATCTGAAAGGGCAGCAAGGGATGCCATAAACAGGGTTCATTTTTACCGTTAATTACCGGCATTTTACCGGTTCAGGTAACTAAATACAGTCAAAAACATCGGGCACTGGTTCTACGTACCGATTCATTTTGGTTTGACAGATGTTGGTGGTGGGAAAGTGGAAGGCTGTTGCCTTCATAGCATTTGGCTTTTACCGGATCTTACGACTGGGCAACAAGTTTTGTTTCATCGACCCATTTGCCTTGGAGAGTTTGCCGGACAGGTCATTAGCGCATTTACAGCATATACCATGTTTAGTATCCGATACATCTAAATATTCACCTCATTTATTAAGAGTGCTTAGTGAAAGCGAGATCTTTTATTTTAACGCAGGGGAAAAGCTAACCTTTCCATTAAACACTGAACAAATGCACCCTTAGTACCATGTAAATCTGTGATGGACATTGACAGTATTTGACCTGCTTACAATTAAGCCTCAGCCTCTTATGAAAGATTTTGGGATATGGGCATAACAGAAGTGGGCATACAGATAAACTGACGGAGTGACCGACTCATCAGCTAACCTCACCAGCGAACATCCGAAAAAGACATTTCAACATCCACTGAAACGCTCGTTACGTTGATCTGGCTTTGCGACAGGAACAGATCGACAGCTTTACTGCTATAATAAAGCTTTACCTGTAAGTGTATACGTGCCAGATTTACGCGCAGCACACATGCACACACCCACTCACACACTAACACCTTCTCTTTCACAAACACCGCGCGACACACCTACTTTTTCTCTCTGAAACTGATACACACATTTTCGTTCTCTCACAAACACGCACAGATATAATGAACACACACATAAACACACACGCTTTATCTCTCTCTAACACACACACACACACACAACACACACACACCACACACACACACACACCCCACACACAGAGACGTTTCTTAGAATCGTCAATAAACCCGGTGTTGTGTTTTCTTGTTATTTCCGCTGTCGCTGCCCCGGAACATTTTGACCGGAGTAAACAGCTTTTATGTTAGAAACGCGCACCGACCCTAAACCAGTCCACGCGTTGCATAGCACGACCATCGCGCCTCTGTAGTTTGTACACCACTATTCCCAGTCACACATTCAACAGGAAAATGCCCAGATCTCTTCCTCCCAATCGGGAGGACGTTAACAAAATTGGACTAATCCGTAGCGCGACACACACACAACACACACACACACACACACACACACACACACACACACCACACACACAAAACACACACACACATGCACGCACGCACACACACACACACACACACACACACACACACACACACACACACACACACACGCCACGCACGCACGCACGCACGCACGCACGCACAGCGTTCTCCTTCCAACGCCTCACCAGTGTTAGTGTTGATGGGCCGTAAGTTGAAACAGTTAGTCCGTAGACAGGAGAAAACAACAAAATAAAACAGCTTTGCTGCTTTATTCTCATCCAAACCTTCGCTTTGGCGGTGTCATCATGGTTCGGCTCTTATGGTTTCCGGGTTGTCCAGGCTGACATTCCCAGCACGGCACAGCCACAGGAAAAAAAAAAAAAAAAAAAAAAGAGAGAGAGAGAGAGAGAGAGAGAGAGAGAGAGAGAGAGAGAGAGAGGACATCTCATGCGTGGAAAAACTGATGTTAGATAAGAGATTATTGATACAATTACAAGCTGGATTATGAAAAATCCCCCCCCCCCCCCCCCCCCCCCCCCCCACACACACACACCCACATCATTTTCGTTAACATCAGTGTTGCATCATCATCATCATCATCAACATCATGATCATCATTATCATCAGTGTCGCAGACAGAAATGCCCTTTGTCTGATTTCTTGCCAGGCACGTTTTATTTCCGTATGTTTTATTTTGAGGCTGCCTCAAATTACAATGCTGATTATTTTATGTTTAGGTGTACGAAAGGGCCTTTTAAAAAGTGCATAAAATGTTTCTGGACTTGAACATTTTACGCTAACTTTTTTACAGGATGTTATTGCAACCAGGGGGCTGTTTTAAAAAGGGGGAGGGAGGGGGGGGAGGGGATGGGGGAATGGGGGTGACTGGGGAGGGGAAAGCTCTGGAAGAGGGGGGCATATTTAAAGGCTGGGCATTTTTTCACACTGTCTTAGCTGTGAATCAGTCTTTAGACAAGTGTACTATATATTGAAATGCGCATGTTTTTTTGCTTAATCTACGTGTTATCCATGAAATGTTTTATGACCTATATTTAAATCTTTTTTTATGATTATGTTTATTTTCTGCTGCTACTTGGTGCAATGCTGTCGAATTTCTTC
The DNA here is from genome assembly GCA_033310375.1 of Conus canariensis. Lineage (NCBI taxonomy): Eukaryota > Metazoa > Mollusca > Gastropoda > Neogastropoda > Conidae > Conus > Conus canariensis. The sequence goes on along the minus strand of JAMYXO010001824.1, from coordinate 20,719 downwards.
ACAGCCCCTTCCCTCTTCCCCACCATCTCTCCTATTTCCCCTTTTCCTCACGATTTTTTTTTTTTTTTTTTTTTTTTTTTTAAACCCTTTCCCTTCCCTCCGCGTTGTAAAAAAATTGACGTGCCTTTTGGGTTTGTTTTTTTTGTTGTTCGAATGTTAATCTGTCGGTCTATCTATCTGCCCTGTCTGCTGTCTGTCTATCTATAGTCTATCTATCATCTATCTATCTGTCTTTTTCTATCGTCTGCCCTGCCTATCTTTTGTCTGTCTACAAAAATTTTTAAACAGCCCAAAGAGGCAAATTTAAAACTCTTTCATTTTAAAAAAATCCATTTAAATCTTCACAAAACCTAGGAAAAATATTGTCCTAAAATTTAGAGCCCAAAGAGGTAATTTTCCCCAAATCACTTTCCAGCCCTTTTTTTGGCCTCCAAGCACCAAAGAGAGAGGGGTTAGGTGCCAGGAACATGTTCACTCGCCCTTGTCACATCTACATATTTGGGTTTCCACTTGGTTCGAAAGGCCAGAGGGAAATTCTGACCAACATTTGAGGAATTTGTAGCCCAAATTTGCCCAAGGGTTTAAGGCTTGATTCAAGTGACAAAGATTCGGGGCCTTTGTCGTATGTGATCGCCAAGATCCGATTCTGTATCATTTCTGTGTTTCTTTTTTTCCAGCCTGCAGGGGCTGACATCAACCCCAAGGGCTGTTCCGTTGCTTGATGAATTATGGAAAATTATTACGGGTCATGTGAGGGGGGGACTGGAAGGGATTTGCGGGAGGAAGGAGGGGGGGGGAAAGGGGGAAACACACAAAAACACACACACACCACACACAAACACACACACACACACACACAACACACATTTACAAGGTGACTGGGGATAATCAGGAGGTACATTGATGATCATCGCCATAAGCTTTCATCTTTAAATTACCCACCCCTCATCAATTACATCCTCATCCTTTTCATCATCACCATCGGAAGAAGAAGAATGGGGGAAGAAGAAGAAGACAAGACGAGAGAGAGAAGAAGAGGGGGGGGGGTTTGGGGAAAAGAGAGAGATGGGGTTAAGAGAGAGAGAGAGAGAGAGAGAGAGAGAGAAAGAGAGAGAGAGAAGAGAGAGAAGCGTTTACCTGCATGAGGAAAAGGGGGGGTGAGTGAGACAAAGGGAGAGAATTATTAAACTCATCAAGTGTTGGGCAGATGAGAAAAAACGCGGATATCGTTATACTGATCCACCAAAGACTGAAATGCAACGATGGACAGTAAAACCCAACTACCAGGGGGTGGTACTGTTAGGATAGGCAGGGAAACGAGATCACGACGTTAAAGTTAAGCCAGATGGAGCACAAGATGAAGGCTGGTGCTTTCCATTTCGAACAGTCTGCCCATGAAACAAATTTTAAAACCCCGGAGCATTTTTTTCAACCCTCTTTTTTCCTTTTATCATTTAATCCACTTCTTTATCTTGCTTTTGGGTCTTATTAGAATTTGTAGAAATTGTGTTTCCGAATACACCCAAAAGCCCCCTCTGACTTACTTCCGGTTCACCCTGGATTACCATCCTATGGCTTTCTTGACTAAATCTATCGACTCTTAAAAAAAAGATTATCAATCCGTGGCAAAAAAAAACAGGGATCATTCTTTTGTCATGATAAAGAAGAATCGTTTATAAAAAGTAGGCTATAACTTGTGTGAGCCACCTTTTTAAAAAAAAAAAAAACCCTTAACATATACGCCACTCTGTGGGGGACCCCCCACAAAGAGGACTTTTAAAAAGCGGGGGGAAACGTTTTCCCAAACCCCAGCTGCTCGCCGGGTCCCCCATCGAAAAACCGGGAAAAAAACCCCCCGGGGAAAGACATATTTTAAAAAACCCCCTTTCCCCTGGCCCCCCCCCCACAGAACGAAGGAAAAGGCCGACTAGTAAAAAATTTTAAAAAATTCAAAAAGGGAAAACCCCATTAAAAACACATGCCACAAAACCCCCTCTCAAAAAAACCCCCATTTCCCCTAACAAAAACCCCTTTCCTGCTGCAGGGCCCCTAAAACCCCCAAAAACCTTTTTTCCCCGGGCCCAAAAACCCCCCCGGGAAAAGCCTCCCTGTTGGTTTCCCTCAGCCCCACCCTGGAGGGTTTTTAAAAACCCCCCTTTTTAATCTTTGGGGCCCCCAAAAAAAACCCCCCCCCTTTTTGGGGCCCCCCCCCAACCCCCCCCTCCCCCCCCCCCGGGGCCCCAGGAAAAAAAAAATTCAAGCAACTTAAATTTTTGTCCCAAAAAACCCCAAAAGGCCCCACAAAATCTTAAAAAAAAAAGAAGGGGGGGAGTCAAGGGAAAAAAGGGGAAATACAAAAACTCCCCCAAAGGGGGTTTTCTTCATTTTTTCCCCCAAATGCCAAAGTAAAAACTCAAAATTGGTTGAAAATTTTGGTTTAAACCCCCAAATTTTTTATAACTCCCCCCCGGGGGTTGGGCGATGTGAACCCCTTTTCATGTGCTTTAGTGTACCACCACCCCCCAAAATTTTTTAGGGGAATTTTTTCCCTACCTATTTAAAAATCAGGTTTTCATGGGCCGCCCTCCCTAACAATCATGCAAAATTTTGGCCCCAGGGAAAAAGTTTACCAGAGGCAATCCGAAAAACATCCCTTCCCCACCCCCCCTTCTCACCTCCCTCCCCCCTTCCCCACTTGTTTTGTAAACTGTCATCTCGTCAGTCTGCCCTGGGGCGAAGGGTTACCGAATCGCCGTGAGAGGCCTCCCGGATAAACCCAAGGCGCCCTTTCCTTCGTGTCGTTGCTTTTTTTCTGATCGGGGACGATTGGGGTTTTTTTACATCCTGTCGTCGCTTCTTTTTGATTGACGTTTTGCCCGGGGGGCCTTTTCGTTTGGGCGGCTGTTTTTTGATAGTAAAACCCAAAAAGGGAGAAAAAAGGACCCCGGGACCGGGGGGAAAATTAGAAAAACAAAAAACAGTACAGGTTTAGAAGATCTAAAAGAAAGGGGACTTTAATGTGAAAAACAGTTCGATTACATGTGGGATAATGAAAAAAACGCCCTCTGGTCAAAAAATAAATCACAAACCACCAGAAATTTAAAAAAAAGAACACCCCCAAATAGAAATAGATAAAAAATTAGGCTATTGAAAATCCCCTTTAACAACTTTGGCCCCTGCCAAAACCACCCGCTGGCGCCTTTAAATTTCCCTTGGGGGGTCAAAATCCTGTTTTTTTACCGGTCATTTTGTGGCTCAGTCCCCCCAACGTGTCCATCCAGAGATCCAGAGCTTTTAAAACCAAAAAACCGGGATTAATAGCCCAACTCATCTGTCCCCCCTTTTAAGCTCTGTCACAACGAAACGGGAGGGAAGAATGTTTTAAAAAAACCCAAAGGGACACAAAAAGCTCAATACTTTTAAAACAGTAACGTAGTTTTTTTTTTAAAAAAACCGAACGGGGGCATGGCTTAATTTGGGATAAATTGGGGAAAAGTCTTTTGGCACCCAGTTTTAACGCAGATGAGGTTATCCCTTTTAGAAATTAAATTTGAGGGGTACTTGTAAAAAACAGGCCAAGGGAATTGCCCCTTTTTCCTTAACAATAAAAAAAAAAAATAATGATGGGCCTGCTTTGTTTTTTAATACATACACACAGTATTCGTTAATATCATTTGGGTGGAAAGACGTAAAAACTATGAATATAATATTCTACAAAAAATATCATTTGTAGTTTTCTGCATTAAGGGTATCAATTTTACCCATAACCCCCAAATTAAAATGTACCCAGCAAACATATTTAGAAAAGACAAACTGACATCACATCCATGAACACGTCTTTCAAAAAAGGGCCCGCATATTACATGCGCATTTTACTTAGAAAGAAAGTCCCCTTTGCAGAAGTATTTTTTAAAATGAGCATTTCAAAGCCGGGACGTTTTACCGAGGGAAAGGGGGGTTTTTTGGGCCCCCAATTATGGGGGGGGGAGATTTGGGAAAAATCAGTCGGTGTGGGGAGGTTTCAGGGAGTGCCCGTGTTCCTTTCAAATGGGGCTTGGGAAAAAAAAAAAAAAAAAATCTTTGCCCAAAGTTCTTTAGTCCTTAAAATTTTAAAGTTGTACTCGGACGTGTCCTGAAAATTCGCAAATCAGCAGGAGAGGATTGGCGAGCCGGGGATAAATTTTTTTTGTGTATTTTTTTTAAAAATTTTACCATTTGTGATTGCGTTGGAGACAAAAATTTGGCGATATTTTATTAGAAGAAAGATGCCTTTTCCTCCAAGTTTTAAGACCGTGTGTCTTGTTTGCATGGGGGTGAAATGGACCTGAAAGGGAAACCCAAAAGCGCCGATTAAAAAAACTGACGGGAAATTGTTGAAAATTTATTATTCAGCTCGTCTCCGTTTTGTGTGGGGCCACAGGGCCCTCTTTTAAATTTGTTCATTTTTTTTGTTTTAATAAAAAAAAAAAAAACCAAAAAAAAAAAAAAAAGGACACCTACCGACGTATTTCAAAGGGAAAACGGTATTCGGAATAAACAAAACACACGGCCAGAATATTATAGAGTATCTTAAGAGCCCTTTGTCAGTGTTCACGGGAACGTTATTTTAGTCTTTTCCCCGGAAATACCTCAAAGCGGGAGAGAAAACCCCCCCCCCCCGGCCCACCCCTCCGAGTCCGCATTCCCCCCTTTGGGGTTTTTTTTTTTTCCCGTCCACCCCGTTTTTGATTGCCCAGTCCCCTGGGGGGAATACCGTTTCAGTACTGATGAAGTTTGTTTAGTTTTGTTTTTTTCTTATTTTTCTTTTGTTTTTTGTTGTTTTTTTTGTTCGTTTGTTTTTTGTTTGTTTTTTTTTAAAACTTTTCGGTGAGTTTTTTTTAAAAGGGGAAGGCGATGATGTCACTAGAGGTCAGGTTGACTTTTTTCCCAAAATCCAAACCCCCGGCGGGGGCTATCAACACAGCATCCAGGGCGCAGTGAAAACCCCCCAACATGGGTGTGCGGGGGGTGGGGTAAATTTCGTGAGCGAAATTGTGTCCAACATTTTCACTTTCACGAAAAACGGGGGAAAAAAAAAAAAAAACCGAAATCCCCATTTGCCCACCAAAGGAATCAAAATTTAAACAAATTCCCCAGCTACGCCCAAACGTAACCGGCCAGACGCCCCCCCCCCCCCCCCCCCAAACACACAAACCCCACACACCACACACACACACACACTAGGCCCGGGCTGAATGTCCCGGGAAAGGGGAAGCCCGGGCGGGGGAAAGGGGAAAACCCTACAGGGGAAATTCCAACGGGTTTTCCCCCTATTTTTTAAAAACCGTTTTCCCCTTTTGGCCCTTTTTCCCACTGATTTAAGTAGGGGCCCGTTGGGCCTTTGATCGACTTACCCGCTACCGAGGGGGCGGAAAACCCTTTTCCCTTTTTTTAAGTTGGGGAAATTGGTGGTGACCTTATGTCAGTTTGGAGTCCCGACTCCCCCCTCCCCCCCCCCCCGCAAAACTCCTTCCACCCTCCCCATCCCCTTCCCCCCGCCCTCCCGCCACCCCTCCCCCCCCTTCCCTCCCTAGGGGCCCAAACCCCCCCACCCTCCCTCTGTTTGTTTCTTTGTTTCTCTCCCCCGTAAAACCGTCCTTACAGGAAACCAGGTAACAATGGATGTATTTTTTTTCCCTTTGGGTTTTTGGGGGGAAAGGCTTTGTCCACTTTGTACGTTCGCGTTGAAATTTGATTATGTTTTTGTATGTGGCGCGCGCCCCGCGCCGCCACACACACACACACACACCACACACACAAAATTAAACACACATTACACCCCTCTCCCCCCTCTTTTCTCATCTCTCCTCCCCCCACACACACACAAAACCCCCAAAACACACACACACACCCCACACACACACAAAGAAGAGAAGGAGAGAGAGGGGGAGGGGAAGGGGGAAGAGAAGGGGAGAAGAGAGAGAAGAGAGAGAGAAAGGCGGGACAGACAAAACAGACGGGCGAAGAAGACAGAACTTTTTCTATTGTCTGTGCAGTAACCCCCTTTGGGCAGAAAAAAGGGGTACACACAAGGGGTAAAATCGAAAAACGCATTTGAAAAAAAAAAAAAAAAAAAAAAGGGAACAATTGTGCTGTGTGCAGGGTTGTTCCCGCCCCGGGAGAGAGAGAGACAAGAGAGAGAAAAGAGAGAGGGGAGAGAGAGACAGAGACAGGCCCGAAAAAGAAAACCAGATAAACACAAAAATACACAAAACGCAGAGAGAGAGAGAGAGAGAGAAAAGGAGGGAGAGGAGAGAATTGAAATTACGCTATTCCCCGAAGTTAATGTAACAGATAAGAAAATCTTTCCGCCTGGCCCTCGCCCCTTTGAAAGGTCTAATGGAACGCATTCGCTACAGCGAAAAATATAATCCCGCTGTAGGGTACAATAACAGAAACATGCCTCTCTCTCCCCCTCTCTCTCTCTCTCTCTCTCTCTTCTCTCTCATCTTTCTTAACACCCCACCCACCCCCCCCACACCCACACACATCCCCACCCCCATCTAGGAAAAAATGCTGAATTAAAGTTACTATTTGGGGGGTTTTTATCCGGGTTTTTTGAAAAAAAAAACATTTTCTTTAGGGAAAACCCTACTTAAATGTTTTGGGAAAATTCTTAGACTTAAAGATTTTGGGAGAACTACCCCAAAATTTTTCAAAATTTGTGGATATTGCCCGATAGTTTAATTTAATTTGCACAGGGGGGGGGGGCGGGGGGGTTTAAAAATTTTTACCAAATTGAAGACAGCATGTAAAAGCAAGGGAAAAGGGGTTGTGTACAGTAGGGGTTAAAATTTTTTTGCTTGAAAGTTTAAGGTGTTTGAACTTTAGATTTTTTGTTGGGTACTGTTCTGCATAAGGGGGGTTTTTTTCTTTTTCTTCTTTTATTTAGGGGAGGAAACCATGAGGACAAGGGTGCCCAAAATTTTTGCCCAAACAAAATTGACTGTTTAGGGGCTTTTGGTTCTTGTAGAAAAGATATTGAAGCGGAAGGGAAGTGTTTTAAAATTACCCCCGTCACTATAATGCGTTTGTGGATGATTTTTGCCTTATTGGGGGTTTAGGGTTTTAAGTGATTTATATTGCACCCTTTTGATGAAATGTCAACCCTTTTTTTTTTTAAATATGCCCGAGTTGCAAGTATTTTTGTGGGGGTCCCCGCAGAAAAGCTACAGGATTTTTCAAAATGAAACCCAAACCCGAATTTTTTAATAGAATCAGGGAGCGGGAACCCGCCCCCTTTAGCCCCGGGGGACACCTTTTCTGATGGGATGATATATTTTTAAAGTTTAAGAATTTAGGGGAGGAAAAGCTTTGTGACACTGTCGAGAGAGAGAGAGAGGGGGAGAAGAGAGGGGAGAGAGAGAGAGAGAGAGAGGGGAGGGGGGAAAAGAGAGAGAAGAGGGATTATGTTTGCTTGATCTTTATGTTTTTTGGCTTTGTTATAATAAACTTGTTTTGTTTGTTAAACTAATCAAAACTGAAAAAAGTACTAAAAATAACAGGAACATGTATTTCAGTGGGCCCGCTTTATTGAAAAAAAAAAGTTTCACAGACTCCCCCCAGCTATTTTTCCCAACCTCAAGGCGTTTCAGAAGGGTGGATTTTTTAACAGTATACAATGGCAAAGAAACAGGGGTACAACGGCAAAACAAGAAGTTGGAACGAAATCCCCAACACCGGCATTTAAAAAACACCGTCATGCATTTTTGCAAATAAAACTCATTTTGCGTTAAAAACCCAAGTAGAAAAATTTTAAAAACTGCTAAAATTGCAACTAAAAAACAATGCCCAATACACCTAAATTTCCCCTTGTAAATATTTCTGTCATATTGGGCCCGTTTTAAAAACAATGCTAAACCCAAAAACAATTTTTTCTGTTAAAATTTCTGTTTATATTTTTCGGTCTGTAACAATGGTCTATAACAATCAAAAACAAAAATTTACCCGTTTTAAAATATGTCATTAAGGGCGGGGCTATAAAAAAGCTAATGCAGAAAAAATTTACCGTGTAAATTAATGTCATATGGGCGGTCTATAACAATGGAATACATATAAAAAAAACCCCTGTAAATTACTGACAAAAAGGCGGTCTAGCCAAAGCTATGCGCCCAATAATTTTGATGAGCTGACTTTGGGGGTTTTTGGGAAAAAACTTTTTTTTTAACACTGAAACTATTGGATGGAAAAAACAAGGGGTTTTTCTGTTAATATTTCTGCGATGGAGGTTCCCCCTTCTTACATCTTGAAAAAAATTAAAATATTCTTTTAGAAAAACATAAAGATTCAGTGGCGTCCAAAACCCAAAGGGGGCCCGGGAAAGGGATCGCCCTCCCACCCCCCCCCCCCCCTCCACTCCCCATTCCCAAAAAAAATTTAGAGGGCGGGGGGGGGGGGTAGGTACCTCTCCCCCTCTCCCCTGCTTTTGTTGTTTTTGTTTTTTTGAGTTTTTTTTTTAAAAAATTTTAAAGAAGAAAACCCCCCCCCCCCCCTCCTTTCCCCCCCCTCCGATTTTACACAGATTTGAAAGACTGCCGTGATATTTTTTTGTAAATTCAATTTCCCCCCCATCCTTACCCCCCTCCCCCCGGAAAGTATGTTCCGATGCCGCGTGCCCTTCATCCCAGTTTGTATTTTAAATTTTACATTAAAAACATAATCGTTTTGATTAGGTAGGCCTAGGGGACAAGAGAGAGAGAGAGAAGAGGAGAGAGAAGAGAGAGGGGGGGAGGGGGGGGGGAAGAGGAGGAGGAGAAAGAGAGCGGACCCGAGGGAGAGGGAGGAGGGGAAAGGGGGAGAACAGACGACAAAAACCCACATAAGAAAGAGGAACACACACCCACGGCCCAACACACACACACACACACACCCACACACACCCCCCACGACACACCACACACAAGAACGAACACCACACACAGTGGGGGGGGGGGGGGAAAGGGGAGAGAGAGAGGGGGGGAAAAAAGGAAGGGGAGGGGGGGAAAGGGAGAGAGAGGGGGAAAAGAAAAAACAGACGGGGAGAGAGAGAGAGAAGGCAACAAACACACACCCAACACAACACACACAACCACCACACGCACACAAAAGAACGACGAAGACATAACCATTAAACCCCCACACACACCCACACACACCCCCACAACACCACACCACACCACCCCACACCCCCCACCCCCACCCCACACACACACAACCGCAAAGGAGAGAGGAAAAAGGAGGGGAACCCCACACCCCAACCCCACACACCACACACACCCCCCACACACCCCACAACACACACACCACACACCAAAACCACACAGGGGGGGGAGGAGAGAAGGCCGGTTAATTGAAAAAAGTCGATTACTATCTAACATTCTTTCGGCAATTAAAAAGTTGTTTCCCGGAAATAACTTCAAAAATGAAACCCCGAATAAAAACCTTTTGGAATATTCTGTAAAAAACAAGCCAAACCTTTTGACAACAATGAAAACCCTCAAACTTTCCACGCCCCGGTTTTCCAACACCTTGGCCCTTGGGAAATTTAAACGGGCCAGCAGCTGAGTCAATGGTTTGACGTTTTTCGACTCCTGCGACGGTTAAGGGGTTTTTTGTCACACGGGCTCCCTCCCTTTCCCCCAATTTCCCCCTGGGGTTTGGGGGGAGAGTGTAATAGGTCTGTTTTAATTTTTGTTGCTGCCCCGGCCTGGAAATGACCGCTGCAGCCAAAAGAGTGGGGGTTCAGAAAGGACCCCCTATTGCCGGTTTTCTAAAAAGAAAAAAAAAAAAAAAAACTTTTTTTTTTCTTTTTTTTTTCTTTTCTTTTTTTTTCTTTTCTTCTTTCTTTTTTTTTTTAATTTTTTTATTTTTAAAAATTCAGGGGATATGATGTACGGGGAAAAGGTAAATATTGGGGTTAAATAAAAATAATGAGTGTCCCGCAAATTAAAAAAAAGGGCCCCGCAAAGGGTCACACAAAACCACCACCCCACACACACACCAACACACGACCAAAGCACGCACGACACGCTCTCTGTTTTTCCCTTCTCTCTCTTTCTTTTCCCTCCCAAAAAACCACACAAACACACCACACCCGCACGCACGCACGCACGCACGCACCCCAAAAACACCAAAAAAAACCACAACACCACACACACACACAAACGCGCGCAAGACACGCACACAGACAAAAGAAGACGCACACATAACAAGCAACAAAAAAAGCACCGGGCACGACCCCCAGAAAACACACAACACCACACCCCCGCGCGCGCGCCGCGCGCGCAAAATCTTTACAGAAAACAAAGGTATAGTTCGTCATTTTCCCCGGGGCAGCATTTCAATATACTTTGGGGTTCCCCTTTTTAACCTTCCCGTGTTTTTGCTCCGGAAGGAGAGGGGGAGGGGGAAAAGGGGGAGGGGAGAGAAAGAGAGGGGAAGGGGGGAGAGAGAGAATCTTTTAAATTCAGTTTAGTTTAAGGAGGCGTCATGGTGGGCTATCCTTTCCCCCCCCACAGCACATCCTAAGTTTTAGACCACACGGGGCCCTTGATTTAAAAATGAGGAAAAAAAAAGAATAACAAAGGGGGAAAATTTAAAAAAGGGTCCGTGGCTCAATTAGTAATGAAGGGGATTTTTGGGAGAGAGAAGGGGGGGAAAGGGGGAGAGAGGGGAGGGAAGAAGAAGGGGGAGAGGAAAGAGAGGAGGGAAAAGAGAGACACACGAAAACGAATTTTAAATGGGTTTGGCTACAAAGGGGCCCTTCCACAAAGGGGACTATGGAGGAATAATTGGGGGGGGGGGTAGGGGGGGGTGGGAAGAAAAGGAAGGGGGGAAAAGGCGCTTTACCGAAATTATGCCCAAAAAAAAAAATACGTTTGGGCCCTTTACAAAGTTCATCGTGGATGGAAAGAGAGAGAGAGAGAGAGAAAAAGGGGAAGAAAAGGAGGGGGAGAGAGAGGGGAGAGAAAAGAGCAAAGGCAAAGAAAAAAAAGAAAAACACATAACAAAGACAGCGGGAGAGAAACAGAGCGCCAAAAGGGAGAGACAGAAGAAACAGACAAGAGTGGGAAGGGGTTTTAAGGGGGAAGGTGGGGGGTGTCGGGCGGGAAGTTTTACTTTTGACTGCGATCTCAAAACCGTGATATCTAAAAATAGATTTGTACACTGAAGGGCAAACAAAACCCCCCAGGTACAGTGCGAGAAACCTTTAAAAAAAAAATTTAAAAAGGGGTTTTTGGGGGGGGGGGGGGGGAAAAGGGAAAAAAGAAAATTTTCGGGGAAATGGTGCTAGGCAAAAATTTTAAAATTATAATATATTGTGTTGTGGTTGTTTTTGTGGTGGTGTGTTTTTTGTGGGTGTGTGGGGGGTGAGTTGTGTGATTTTGTGTGTGTGTGCGGCCCTTTGCGTGCATGTGGGGTGTTTTTGGTGTGTGTGTTGTGTTGTGTTGTGTGTGGGGTGGTGCGTGGTGGTGTGTGTGTGTGTGGGGTTTTGTGTGTGTTTGTGTGTGTGGTGTGTTGTGAGACCTTTTTTGGTGTTCATTTCTATGAAACATTTAGCAAAACAACAAACAAAACAGCGCAACAAAAAACCCCATACATAAGCACACATCACAAACACGCACACAGACACAGCCCCCCCGCCACCCAGCCCAAAACACACACACACACACACACAAACACACACACACACACCCCCACACACCAACCAACTCAGTTCCTTTTTGACCCCATTCAGCAAAATTCTCAAGGGGGAAAAAAACAAAAAACCCAAATCTTTTTCCATTTTTGAGTCTTCCAATTTCCCCAAACTCAGCTTTGCGTTGTTTCCCGCAAAAAAACGTTTTGAAGCACAAAAAGGGCGCTCGAAAGGGGAACCCCCTTAAAAATTTTCCCCTCTCTTTTTTCCCCCGTGTCCCCTGTCCTCGGTTTCCTTTTTATTGGAAAAAGAAAATCAAGAAAATAATGGGCGGAGCAACCCCGCCTAGATCGGGGCCCCCCTAAGTCATGATATAGGTTGGAGGAAACCAAACCCGGCAACCCCTGGTTCCCCCAAAAGCGGCCCTCTGCGAATGTAAAAAGTTATAATTTTTTTTCAAAACAGAAAGCAAGACAAAAAAAAACTTGCTGTCGTTCGGTTTTTTTGTTCTTTAATATGCAATGTTCAACACCCCCCTTTTGGTTTTTTTCTTTCACCCTTTTCTTTTCCCCCTTTTTTCTTTTTTTTTTCCCAAAAGGGAGGTTTTTTTTTTTTTCTTTTTTTTTTTTTAAAAAAGCCCAAACAAAACCCGCACAAAAATAAACGGAAAACCTCTCAAAGTCTCTATTTGTTCATTGCCCGCAACAAACAGCATTTACATCCAAAAACAGGGGCTTTGTCACAGATAAAAATTCGTTTTTGCTTCAGGCCAAAAAGATGCTCCTTTTGATGCCCCTGTCCGAACAGTTCATCACGGAAAGGCTGGAAAAAGAAAACAAACAAACAAAGTGTTGTAAAAGCAGAGAGTATAGATGACGACAAAAACCCTCGAGAACATCAAGGTAGCCTTCTTTCCCCTTAAAAAACCTAATTTTTTAGGTGTACTGTTGTGATGTACAAAATTGTATGCCTCTCCTTAAGGATCCTGCTTTCCCTCGCCACTTGCAACGTTATTTTCTGAGTGAGGGTGAAAGAGGGGAGCTGTAAAAGTTTATTTCCATTTCATGTTTAATTGAGAATTAATCTACACACGTCCTAATTATTTCTCTCTGAACTTCAGTTTTATCGGAGTCAGTAGAGAGAGGTACCTGACTAAGCCAGGTGTAAAAAAACGTGAAAATAAACTGACTTGCTTCAATGCATCTGAACATCGAAAATTAGTTAAACGGTGACACAAAATACCATCGAAATAATATGATTTACCATTGATCCCAAAATGTGTTGAATTCAAGTAGGTCGGTAAGTTTTTTGTTTTAAGAACAGCATTATCTGTAGATAATTGTAAATTTTATCAAAGTTAATGAAAGTTTAAAAGGGTCGCTTATTTTTCACGAGATTTTAAAAATACTAGGAGAACTTAAATTGACCAAAAAATAATAAAAAAAAAAAAAAAAAAATTGGAGTCTGCTCACACTGATTCTTTTTCCTCTTAGTCTTCGATCAAAGTGGTTTAGGATGCAATAAAATCCCAGAGCTCTTTTGGTTTTGTGTGTGCATGTCAGT
>JAMYXO010001824.1:0-2500 GCA_033310375.1 Conus canariensis | reverse complement strand
AAGACTGTGACGGGTAACGCATCTGAAACATGGTCCGATTCTAGAGTAATTCCTCAAGGACCCTTCCAAAACCAACATCCTGGTTCCAAGACTTGACCTGTTCAAATCCAGTTTGACATAATTATTCAGGTTCCATGCTGCGTAACTCACTTCCCGCCTTGATCAGACAACACCGGTGTTCATCAGCCTTCAAAACATTCATTTCTTCAAATACCTTATGTCGTGATATCACACAACAACAACAACAACACACAACAAGAACAACATCAACTGCAACACCACCAATGAAAACTTGCCTGTCTTCTCCCCCACCTTTCTGCTTTCCTCCCAGCCTGCAAAGGAAGATCCTAAAGGCGATGTGTCCTGCTGATAACAGCTATTATGTTAGTGGCTCATGGTTTGTCTTCAATGGGGTTTTTTTTTGGTTTTGTTTTTCTTCCTTTGTGTGTTGTGAATTTATCTCCGCTTTTACTTTGATGTGGGTTAACAGGAGTGGGGTGTGCGAGGTTGTGATTTGTGGGCTTTTTTGTTTTTTTTTTTAATGTATGTATTTAGGTATTTATTTATTTGCACACTTTGGAACTCTCTCTCTTCCCTCTCTCTTCTCTGTCCTCTCTGTCTCTCTCTTCTCTCTTTTTCTCTCTTTTTCTGTCTGTTGTCTGTCTTCTCTTCTTCTCTCCTCTCCCCCTCTCTCTCTCTCCCTCTCTCTTCGTTTTATCTTTAGTGAAAATGTTCCACTAGAAGCAGGGAAGTTTCTCGACTCCACGGCTAAAACGGCCATGGATTTTGCTGTTTGTTTTTTTTTTTCTTTTTTTTTCTGTTTTCTCTTTCTGTTTATTATTGGTTTTGGGTTGCTTTCTGAAGATGATATTTTGCTTATTCGTAACTTTTGGGTTTTCGATTTTTTCTACTTTTTTTCTCAATACAAAAGTTGCTTTTTTTCACCCCCCTCTCTCTCTCTCTCCTTTCTCACCCCAAAAGCACACACACACACACACACACACAACACACACACACACACACACACACACCCACACACCACACACACACGCATAACGATATATAGAGGAGGAAAAGGAGAAAGAAGGACGTCCCAAATTTAAGTGCTTTTAAACTGTGATTTCACTGTTGCAGAGCTACGTAACTAAAAGCTGAATCAAGCATTAGGTGGGGAAACGACAATTTGGGCGGGGTGCTTCCATCTTGGCTTGGCTGATGGTACAAGAGATTTTTACAGCAGGTAATTTAACCACAGACAAAAGGGAAACCGCTGAGTAAACATTTTGTTGGGGGTAAAAAAAGGATTTAAATTGAAATCGTTCTTGCAAAAGGGCATTTGAGAAGCATGGTCTTTTTTTTTTTTTTTTTAAAAATTTTTTACGTGTTCTCTTTTTCTGTCATTAATCCCAAAATTCGAGTGCATCCAACCCGGAACGGTTCATGGCCGACTGAAAAAGGGAATTTCCCTCCCCCACCCCCCGACCCTTACCCCACCCCCACCCCCCCCCCCCCCCCACGAGCATTCCCCCCATCCCTTTCCCCCTTTTTTTTTTATTCCCCTATCGTTTTTCTTCGGGAGTTTTTTTATTTTTCTTTGGTTTTTTTCTCTTCTATGAAACTCCCCCCTCTTCCCCCCCGTTCCCCCCTCCTCCCCCCCGCACTGCCCTCCCCCCTTCCCCATCCCCCACAACAGTCGTCTTTGGTTGTCAATCGGTTTTTTTGGTATTCCTCTCCTCTGCTGTCTTCTGTCGTCTCGCGTCTGTCTGGTTCCTGCCTCATTCTCTCTCTCCTCCCTCCTCTCTCCTCTCTCCCCCTTTTCTTCTTCTTCTTTCTTTTCTTCTTCTTTTTCTTCTTTTTCGCTTTTTTCCCCTTTTTCTTCTCTCTTCCTCTCTCCTCTCCTCTCTTCTCTCTCTCTCTTCTCTCATTTTTATACAAAATTTGTCAGAATACGATCTTTTAAGTAAAACTTAACCCAGTGATTTTTCCCGACTAAGCATTCCAATTGTTTTTGATTTGTCAGACAAAAGTTTTGTTTTTTCACACACACACACCACACACACACACACACCACACACCACACACGCAAACACACCCACACACACACACAAAAGGCACAAAACCACACCCCCGCGCGCCGCACATACACAAGTTCAGTTTTTCATATGGATTTCACCAAAAAGAATTACCCCCCCCCCCCCACCCCCATCCCATTTCCTTCACTCCCCCCCCCCCTCTCTTCCCCTCTCTCTCCTCTCCTCCCTCTCTCCTCTCTCTCTCTTCCCCCTTCCTTTTTCCTCCTCTCTCTCCCCTTTTCCTCCAAAAAAAAAATCCGAACCCATTCGCCCCCTTTTTTCTACATCTTCTTTTTTTCCCCCCCTCAATAACCGCCTCCCCCCCTCCTCCCCCCCCCAAAAAACCCCCCTTCCCCCTTCCCCCCCCCCACACCCCCCCCCCCCCACACACCCCACACAAAAAACACCCCCCCACCCCAAAAACCCCC
>JAMYXO010001823.1:0-27060 GCA_033310375.1 Conus canariensis | reverse complement strand
GCAGTTTGGAAAATTTGCTTGTGAACTGTCAGACTGGACTTGAGCCACTGTCTCTCGGCTCTGCGTCTTTCACGCTTGGCTTCTTGCAGCTGAGGCGCAACGGAGGAGAACCAAGGTGATGGTGGCCTCTTGGAGACAAGACGGCCACAGGCAGTAGCGTACTGGTCCAGGAGCCGAAGGAGAAGGGAGTTGAGGTCATCTGGAGTGGTCGGCGGTGAAGTAGACAGTGAGAATGGAGGACAGCGTTGAAGAGAGTCATGTCGACTGCGGAGAGGTTTCTGGCTTGAACGTACGTTTTGCGAGGTGGAGGGCGGAAAAGGTGGAGATCAGCTACGAGGCAGACATGGTCAGACGGGAGGGTGTGGTCGATAGTGACAGAACTCACCACAGCCTGGTCAACCCTGTGGATCATATTATCCAATGTGTGTCCACGAATGTGAGTGGGAGCGTGGACACACTGAACCAGTCCATAGCAGTCCAGGAGGTCGATGACTTTGGAGGTGGTGGAGTCAGAGGGGCGATCAAAATGAATGTTGAAGTCACCAGCGATGATGTAGGAGCCATGAAGAGAGTTGCAGTAGGACAGCAGATCGGGGAGTTCATCGAAAAAGGTGGAGTCAGTCAAGCGGTTCTTAGGGTTTGGAGGGGGACGATACAGACACAGGAGGTGGAAAGTTTGGTGGGGAAAGGTGAGGGTGAGTTGTGCCAGTTCGAAGGAGGTGTGGGTGAAGGGGAAGGAGGACTTGGTGGAGAGGAAAGGGGAGAGTGAATCAGCGACGACAAATGCAATGCCGCCGCCGCGGGACTGACGGGGAAAGGAGATGGTGTGGTGGCCGGGTGGAGCGATGTCACGGCACTTAGCTTCGTCACCTTCAGCACGAAACCAAGTTTCGGTCACAGCGAAGACATCAACGTTGTTGTCATGGATGAAGTAGGAGAGGGCAGACCGTTTTTCAGTTCCAGTACCCAGAGCTTGGGCATTGAAAACACATAGGCGGAAAGAAGCAGATCGGTCCAAGAAACGGTTTTCAGCAGAGCGAGTGTTGATGCGAATCAGATTTACAAGATTTCTAGAAGAGGGTTTGTTATGTGGCTTCTCAGTCAAAACAGATGGAGGAGTGACACAAGCGCGAGTGGAAGTTAACACTGGAATGGGCTCACCTTTCTTCAGTTTTCTGCGGCCACCACGAAATGGTCGCCGTTTCTTCTTCCACGAGGGACTCCGTGCAGCGTTCATTAATCCAACATGGCAAAGTGTGTCACAAACTGTTGGGGGAAATTCAGAAAGAACATCCTTGAGCGAGAGCAAGTCTTCTCTACTGTAGTGAATACTAGCGGGCGGCGTGGCGACTGAAACAGTGAGTTGATTTGCACGTGCGAAGTCGTGGATGAATGGGCGGTAGCCAAACAAGCCGGAATGGAGGAAGAGAAACAGAAATGTCAGAAAGAAAAAATGAATGGTAGCACATCTGTCCCTTAACAGAGAGAGACAATAAAGGTACCAAAATGACGGGCGTTCCATAACGAAGAAAATACTACTAATAATCCACACGATCACCGCACAACACAGTCACAAATTCCACATCTATGATAGAGAGGTTCCCTCGAGCCTGTTAGGCGATGGCGAACACCACTCAGTTAGTTAGTTAGTTCTATTATTCTGAATTCATAATCATCTTCTCATAACGTCTTTATGGCAAATCAATCCTCCCTGTCTTTAATTTCGTTCTTATTTCTTTCTTTATCTTCCTATTTCCATCTCTTCTTTGTTTTTTTGTTTTTTTCTACTCGCTTCATTTATTCTTTTTTATTTTCTGATATATATGTATGTATATACACCTTGTTTTTTTCTTTCTTTTTAAAAAAACACAATTGCAAAGTTAGAGACAGACAGAAAGAGGCTCTTTACTACTTGTAGTCTGGTAGAAGCCAAAAAAAAAGATAAAACTTATTAATACCTAACTAATTAAATATCTAACTAACTACCTAACTAACTAACTACATTACTTGCTACTTAACTAACTAACTAATTAACTATTCTTCACATTTTTTTTTCTTCACATTTTTTTCTTTGCTCGGCCGGGATTCGAACCCGCAGCTTTTGGATGGATGGGCGTCTGAAGGCGTGCCTTTTCAGACGGATGTCTTACCCCACTGCTAACAGACACCTACTCTATATTGAGAAATTTATGCCTTATGAAGTTCACTTTTGTTCCTCCCTAACCAGCAGCTGGTTCAAATATTCAGCTGTTTCCGACACAAATCTGTTCGTATACCTGTTACGAGTCTCCCGGCAAATTTGGAAAGTATGCTGAACTCAGCACTGCAGAACATAACGCTATCCCCGTTTAAAACTGAAGGCAAAGGAAACCACATTGTCGTCCTCCTGAGGTTCAATACTATAACCGATTATTCCCTGTCAGGTTTCTACCACAGCGTCCATGCTGTGTATCGCAGAAAGTGCCCCCTCCAGCTAAACAGGGATAACACTGTGAAACACAGAAGAAGCCAAGGGTAGGCAAGGCAGCCTTTTCATCTCCATCTGGTTTATTTTTGCCAACTCTGCCCAGTTTGTTCTATGGTGCTGATGCTGACAGTGACAAAATTGTTTATACTGATAAACATATAGCTGACAATGATCATCGTTTGCCTGCTTCTCTTTCCCAGTCTTTGTATGATACTCAAAACAATGAACGGCAGATCAACATGAAACTGTGTGGCGCCAATACACACTTACTGATAGTGTGCCATGACTCTGAGAAAAAGTGCGTAGCAGAAACAGATTTGCATATGACTGTTAGTGTAAAAAATACTGAAGGCTAGGAACAGGAAAATAATACAACCGAACGTGATTCAAAATCGATGCATTTACCCAACACACAGCACAAAACTAATGTTACAACATCAAGCACATGTGGCACAGACAGCGCCTAACTCACTACAGAAGCTAATATGCACCACCACACAGAAACTTGTCAACAAAACATTCACACACAAATAATGGCAACTATTGTGGAAAGAGGGAAGACCTTGGTCAATCTGCTCCATGTTTATGGCCAAGTTCAACACATCACTTCTACCTGGAGCAAAGATGTTGTGAAAGGAAATCCTCACTAGGACCCATGGTGACTGTTGTGTTGTAAAGTTGTGAAGTGGACTATTACTACGTGTGATTGACAGTCCAAGGATTAGTTACAAATATGTTTAATACCACGATGTGGGATCCATGTCACGATGAATGTTTGTAAAGGCCAATTGTACAACGTTGTTTCCACATAAGTTTCGTATATCTGCCTCCCTCCTCACTCCATTCCCCCCCAGCCCTCACCCCTACCCCGTTCCCAAATCCCATTCCTCCATAGTCCGTTTTTTGTGAATGGGCCGTAATAGCCTAAACCACATGAAAGTGTAGGCATTCGTATTCTCTCTCTCTCTCTCTCTCTCTCTCTCTCTCTCTCTCTCTCTCTTCTCTCTCTCTCTGTCTCTCTCTCTCTCTCTTTCTCTTTCTCTCTCTCTCTCTCTCTCTCTCTCTCTCTCTTCTCTCTCTCTCTCTCTCTCTCTCTGTCTGAAAAGACACAAATTGAATACGTATCCAAATTAATACCTACATACCTAAATAAATGTCTTAATAAAGAAAGAAATAATAAATACATATATAAAGAAAAAGATAAATAAGTAAATAAGTATACAAGTCAATAAATAAATGAGAAAAAAACAGGGAATATGTCATATACCATGAAGATTTTGGTGAATTATTCAAACTTCATTGAGGATAATATAGACGTTGTCACAATTATACTACTAGAGCAAATAATGAGAAAAAGGCAAGAATATAGAAAGAATGATAGATAGATACAAAAACAAAAGAAAGAAAGAAAAGTAGAAGAAGGAAGAAGAAAGGAAGGAGAGAGCAGGGAAGGAAAGAACCAAAAAAGCAAGAGAGATAACCAAATGGGAAACAAAACTCGAATCTGCATGTGGGTAAGTGAAAAAAATTGATTAATATTAATAGTTAGTTAGTTAGTTAGTTCTATTATTCTGATTCATAATCAACTTCTCTACATCTTCATGGCAAATCAATCCTCCTGTCTTTCATTTGTTTCTTATTTCTTTCTTTATTCTAATTTCCATCTCCTCTTTTTTTTTTTTGTTTTTCTATCTCGCTTCATTATTCTTTTTTATTTCTGATTTATTATTTATGTATATACACCTTTTTTTCTTTTTTTAAAAAAAAAAACAATTGCAAATTGTTAAAACAACAAAAGACCTCTTTACTTACTAGTAGTTGTAGAACCAAAAAAAAACTCTTAACTTGTATTAACTACCTAAAAAATAATATAATTTTAACTACTACACTAATCTAACTATATACTAACTAAACTACCTTACTTACTACTTACCTAACTAATTAACTATTCTTCACAGTTGTTTTTCTTCACATTTTTTTCTTTGCTCGGCCGGGATTCGAACCCGAAGCTTTTGGATGGGTGGGCGTCTGAAGGCGTGCTTTTTCAGATGGATGTCTTACCCCACTGCTAACAGACACCTACTCTATATTGAGAAATTTATGTCTTATGAAGTTCACTTTTGTTCCTCCCTAACCAGCAGCTAGTTCAAATATTCAGCTGTTTCCGACACAAATCTGTTCGTATACCTGTTACGAGTCTCCCGGCAACTTTAGAAAGTATGCTGAACTCAGCACTGCAGAACATGACGCTATCCCCGTTCAAAACTGAAGGCAAAGGAAACCACATTGTCGTCCTCCTGAGGTTCAATACTATAACCGATTATGCCCTGTCAGGTTTCTACCACAGCGTCCATGCTGTGTATCGCAGAAAGTGCCCCCTCCAGCTAAACAGGGATAACACTGTGAAACACAGAAGAAGCCAAGGGTAGGCAAGGCAGCTTTTTCATCTCCATCTGGTTTATTTTTGCCAACTCTGCCCAGTTTGTTCTATGGTGCTGATGCTGACAGTGACAAAATTGTTTATACTGATAAACATATAGCTGACAATGATCATCGTTTGCCTGCTTCTCTTTCCCAGTCTTTGTATGATACTCAAACCAATGAACGGCAGATCAACATGAAACTGTGTGGCGCCAATACACACTTACTGATAGTGTGCCATGACTCTGAGAAAAAGTGCGTAGCAGAAACAGATTTGCATATGACTGTTAGTGTAAAACATACTGAAGTCTATGAACAGGAAAATAATACAACCGAACTTGATTCAAAATCGATGCATTTACCCAACACACAACACAAAACTAATGTTACAACATCAAGCACATGTGGCACAGACAGCGCCTAGCTCACTACAGAAGCTAATATGCACCACCACACAGAAACTTGTCAACAAAACATTCACACACAAATAATGGCAACTATTGTGGAAAGAGGGAAGACCTTGGTCAATCTGCTCCATGTTTATGGCCAAGTTCAACACATCACTTCTACCTGGAGCAAAGATGTTGTGAAAGGAAATCCTCACTAGGACCCATGGTGACTGTTGTGTTGTAAAGTTGTGAAGTGGACTATTACTATGTGTGATTGACAGTCCAAGGATTAGTTACAAATATGTTTAATACCACGATGTGGGATCCATGTCACGATGAATGATTGTAAAGGCCAATTGTACAACGTTGTTTCCACATAAGTTTCGTATATCTGCCTCCCTCCTCACTCCATTTCCCCCCAGCCCTCACCCCTACCCCGTTCCCAAATCCCATTCCTCCATAGTCCGTTTTTTGTGAATGGGCCGTAATAGCCTAAGCCACATGAAAGTGTTGGCATTCGTATTCTCTCTCTCTCTCTCTCTCTCTCTCCCTCTCTCTCTCTCTCTCTCTCTCTCTCTCTCTCCCTCTCTCCTCTCTCTCTCTCCTGTCTCTCTCTCTCTTTCTCTCTCTCTCTCTCTCTCTCTCTCTCTCTCTCTCTCTCTCTCTCTCTGTCTGAAAAGACACAAATTGAATACGTATGCAAATTAATACCTACATACCTAAATAAATGTCTTAATAAAGAAAGAAATAATAAATACATATATAAAGAAAAAGATAAATAAGTAAATAAGTATACAAGTCAATAAATAAATGAGAAAAAAACAGGGAATATGTCATATACCATGAAGATTTTGGTGAATTATTCAAACTTCATTGAGGATAATATAGACGTTGTCACAATTATACTACTAGAGCAAATAATGAGAAAAAGGCAAGAATATAGAAAGAATGATAGATAGATACAAAAACAAAAGAAAGAAAGAAAAGTAGGAAGGAAGGAAGGAAGAAAGGAAGGAGAGAGGAGGGAAGGAAAAGAACCAAAAAAGCAAGAGAGATAACCAAATGGTAAACAAAACTCCGAAGTCTGCATGGTGGGTAAGTGAAAAAAGAATTGATTAATTATTTAATTAGTTAGTTAGTTAGTTAGTTCTATTATTCTGAATTCATAATCATCTTCTCATAACGTCTTCATGGCAAATCAATCCTCCCTGTCTTTCATTTCGTTCTTATTTCTTTCTTTATCTTCCTATTTCCATCTCCTCTTTGTTTTTTTTGTTTTTTTCTACTCGCTTCATTTATTCTTTTTTATTTTCTGATATATATTATATATATATATGTATATACACCTTGTTTTTTTTCTTTTTTTTAAAAAAAAACACAATTGCAAAGTTAGAAACAGACAGAAAGAGCCTCTTTACTACTTGTAGTCTGGTAGAAGCCAAAAAAAAAAAAAAACTTATTAACTACCTAACTAATTAAATATCTAACTAACTACCTACCTAACTAACTTACTACTTAACTCACTAACTAATTAACTATTCTTCACATTTGTTTTTCTTCACATTTTTTTCTTTGCTCGGCCGGGATTCGAACCCGCAGCTTTTGGATGGATGGGCGTCTGAAGGCGTGCCTTTTCAGACGGATGTCTTACCCCACTGCTAACAGACACCTACTCTATATTGAGAAATTTATGTCTTATGAAGGTTCACTTTTGTTCCTCCCTAACCAGCAGCTGGTTCAAATATTCAGCTGTTTCCGACACAAATCTGTTCGTATACCTGTTACGAGTCTCCCGGCAACTTTAGAAAGTATGCTGAACTCAGCACTGCAGAACATGACGCTATCCCCGTTCAAAACTGAAGGCAAAGGAAACCACATTGTCGTCCTCCTGAGGTTCAATACTATAACCGATTATTCCCTGTCAGGTTTCTACCACAGCGTCCATGCTGTGTATCGCAGAAAGTGCCCCCTCCAGCTAAACAGGGATAACACTGTGAAACACAGAAGAAGCCAAGGGTAGGCAAGGCAGCCTTTTCATCTCCATCTGGTTTATTTTTGCCAACTCTGCCCAGTTTGTTCTATGGTGCTGATGCTGACAGTGACAAAATTGTTTATACTGATAAACATATAGCTGACAATGATCATCGTTTGCCTGCTTCTCTTTCCCAGTCTTTGTATGATACTCAAAACAATGAACGGCAGATCAACATGAAACTGTGTGGCGCCAATACACACTTACTGATAGTGTGCCATGACTCTGAGAAAAAGTGCGTAGCAGAAACAGATTTGCATATGACTGTTAGTGTAAAACATACTGAAGGCTATGAACAGGAAAATAATACAACCGAACGTGATTCAAAATCGATGCATTTACCCAACACACAACACAAAACTAATGTTACAACATCAAGCACATGTGGCACAGACAGCGCCTAGCTCACTACAGAAGCTAATATGCACCACCACACAGAAACTTGTCAACAAAACATTCACACACAAATAATGGCAACTATTGTGGAAAGAGGGAAGACCTTGGTCAATCTGCTCCATGTTTATGGCCAAGTTCAACACATCACTTCTACCTGGAGCAAAGATGTTGTGAAAGGAAATCCTCACTAGGACCCATGGTGACTGTTGTGTTGTAAAGTTGTGAAGTGGACTATTACTATGTGTGATTGACAGTCCAAGGATTAGTTACAAATATGTTTAATACCACGATGTGGGATCCATGTCACGATGAATGTTTGTAAAGGCCAATTGTACAACGTTGTTTCCACATAAGTTTCGTATATCTGCCTCCCTCCTCACTCCATTCCCCCCAGCCCTCACCCCTACCCCGTTCCCAAATCCCATTCCTCCATAGTCCGTTTTTTGTGAATGGGCCGTAATAGCCTAAACAACATGAAAGTGTTGGCATTCGTATTCTCTCTCTCTCTCTCCTCTCTCTCCTCTCTCTCTCTCTTCTCTCTCTCTCTCTCTCTCTCTCTCTCTTCTGACTGTCTGTCTGTCTGTCTGAAAAGACACAAATTGAATACGTATGCAAATTAATACCTACATACCTAAATAAATGTCTTAATAAAGAAAGAAATAATAAATACATATATATAAAGAAAAAGATAAATAAGTAAATAAGTATACAAGTCAATAAATAAATGAGAAAAAAACAGGGAATATGTCATATACCATGAAGATTTTGGTGAATTATTCAAACTTCATCCAGGATAATATAGACGTTGTCACAATTATACTACTAGAGCAAATAATGAAAAAAAGGGAAGAATAAAGAAAGAAAGATAGATAGATAGAAAAACAAATTAAAGAAAGAAAGAAAGGAAGGAAGGAAGGAAGGAAGGAAGGAAGGAGAGAGGAGGGAAGGAAAAGAACCAAAATAGCAAGAGAGATAACCAAATGGTAAACAAAACTCCGAAGTCTGCACGGTGGGTAAGTGAAAAAAGAATTGATTCATTACTTAATTAGTTAGTTAGTTAGTTAGTTCTATTATTCTGAATTCATAATCATCTTCTCATAACGTCTTCATGGCAAATCAATCCTCCCTGTCTTTCATTTCGTTCTTATTTCTTTCTTTATCTTCCTATTTCCATCTCTTCTTTGTTTTTTTGTTTTTTTTCTACTCGTTTCATTTATTCTTTTTTATTTTCTGATATATATGTATGTATATACACCTTGTTTTTTTCTTTTTTTTAAAAAAAACACAATTGCAAAGTTAGAGACAGACAGAAAGAGCCTCTTTACTACTTGTAGTCTGGTAGAAGCAAAAAAAAAAGATAAAACTTATTAACTACCTAACTAATTAAATATACTAAACTAACTAACTACCTTACTTACTACTTAACTAATTAACTATTCTTCACATTTTTTTTCCTTCACATTTTTTTCTTTGCTCGGCCGGGATTCGAACCCGCAGCTTTTGGATGGGTGGGCGTCTGAAGGCGTGCCTTTTCAGACGGATGTCTTACCCCACTGCTAACAGACACCTACTCTATATTGAGAAATTTATGCCTTATGAAGTTCACTTTTGTTCCTCCCTAACCAGCAGCTGGTTCAAATATTCAGCTGTTTCCGACACAAATCTGTTCGTATACCTGTTACGAGTCTCCCGGCAACTTTAGAAAGTATGCTGAACTCAGCACTGCAGAACATGACGCTATCCCCGTTCAAAACTGAAGGCAAAGGAAACCACATTGTCGTCCTCCTGAGGTTCAATACTATAACCGATTATTCCCTGTCAGGTTTCTACCACAGCGTCCATGCTGTGTATCGCAGAAAGTGCCCCCTCCAGCTAAACAGGGATAACACTGTGAAACACAGAAGAAGCCAAGGGTAGGCAAGGCAGCCTTTTCATCTCCATCTGGTTTATTTTTGCCAACTCTGCCCAGTTTGTTCTATGGTGCTGATGCTGACAGTGACAAAATTGTTTATACTGATAAACATATAGCTGACAATGATCATCGTTTGCCTACTTCTCTTTCCCAGTCTTTGTATGATACTCAAAACAGATCAACATGAAACTGTGTGGCGCCAATACACACTTACTGATAGTGTGCCATGACTCTGAGAAAAAGTGCGTAGCAGAAACAGATTTGCATATGACTGTTAGTGTAAAACATACTGAAGGCTATGAACAGGAAAATAATACAACCGAACGTGATTCAAAATCGATGCATTTACCCAACACACAACACAAAACTAATGTTACAACATCAAGCACATGTGGCACAGACAGCGCCTAGCTCACTACAGAAGCTAATATGCACCACCACACAGAAACTTGTCAACAAAACATTCACACACAAATAATGGCAACTATTGTGGAAAGAGGGAAGACCTTGGTCAATCTGCTCCATGTTTATGGCCAAGTTCAACACATCACTTCTACCTGGAGCAAAGATGTTGTGAAAGGAAATCCTCACTAGGACCCATGGTGACTGTTGTGTTGTAAAGTTGTGAAGTGGACTATTACTATGTGTGATTGACAGTCCAAGGATTAGTTACAAATATGTTTAATACCACGATGTGGGATCCATGTCACGATGAATGATTGTAAAGGCCAATTGTACAACGTTGTTTCCACATAAGTTTCGTATATCTGCCTCCCTCCTCACTCCATTCCCCCCAGCCCTCACCCCTACCCCGTTCCCAAATCCCATTCCTCCATAGTCCGTTTTTTGTGAATGGGCCGTAATAGCCTAAACAACATGAAAGTGTTGGCATTCGTATTCTCTCTCTCTCTCTCTCTCTCTCTCTCTCTCTCTCTCTCTCTCTGAAAAGACACAAATTGAATACGTATGCAAATTAATACCTACATACCTAAATAAATGTCTTAATAAAGAAAGAAATAATAAATACATATATAAAGAAAAAGATAAATAAGTAAATAAGTATACAAGTCAATAAATAAATGAGAAAAAAACAGGGAATATGTCATATACCATGAAGATTTTGGTGAATTATTCAAACTTCATTGAGGATAATATAGACGTTGTCACAATTATACTACTAGAGCAAATAATGAGAAAAAGGGAAGAATAAAGAAAGAATGATAGATAGATACAAAAACAAAAGAAAGAAAGAAAGGTAGGAAGGAAGGAAGGAAGAAAGGACGGAGAGAGGAGGGAAGGAAAAGAACCAAAAAAGCAAGAGAGATAACCAAATGGTAAACAAAACTCCGAAGTCTGCACGGTGGGTAAGTGAAAAAACAATTGATTCATTACTTAATTAGTTAGTTAGTTAGTTAGTTCTATTATTCTGAATTCATAATCATCTTCTCATAACGTCTTCATGGCAAATCAATCCTCCCTGTCTTTCATGTCGTTCTTATTTCTTTCTTTATCTTCCTATTTCCATCTCCTCTTTGTTTTTGTTTTTTGTTTTTTGTTTTTTTCTACTCGCTTCATTTATTCTTTTTTATTTTCTGATATATATGTATGTATATACACCTTGTTTTTTTCTTTTTAAAAAAAAAAAACACACAATTGCAAAGTTAGAGACAGACAGAAAGAGTCTCTTTACTACTTGTAGTCTGGTAGAAGCCAAAAAAAAGATAAAACTTATTAACTACCTAACTAATTAAATATCTAACTAACTACCTACCTATCTAACTAACTACCTTACTTACTACTTAAGTAACTAAATAATTAACTATTCTTCACATTTGTTTTTCTTCACATTTTTTTTCTTTGCTCGGCCGGGATTCGAACCCGCAGCTTTTGGATGGGTGGGCGTCTGAAGGCGTGCCTTTTCAGACGGATGTCTTACCCCACTGCTAACAGACATCTACTCTATATTGAGAAATTTATGTCTTATGAAGTTCACTTTTGTTCCTCCCTAACCAGCAGCTAGTTCAAATATTCAGCTGTTTCCGACACAAATCTGTTCGTATACCTGTTACGAGTCTCCCGGCAACTTTAGAAAGTATGCTGAACTCAGCACTGCAGAACATGACGCTATCCCCGTTCAAAACTGAAGGCAAAGGAAACCACATTGTCGTCCTCCTGAGGTTCAATACTATAACCGATTATTCCCTGTCAGGTTTCTACCACAGCGTCCATGCTGTGTATCGCAGAAAGTGCCCCCTCCAGCTAAACAGGGATAACACTGTGAAACACAGAAGAAGCCAAGGGTAGGCAAGGCAGCTTTTTCATCTCCATCTGGTTTATTTTTGCCAACTCTGCCCAGTTTGTTCTATGGTGCTGATGCTGACAGTGACAAAATTGTTTATACTGATAAACATATAGCTGACAATGATCATCGTTTGCCTGCTTCTCTTTCCCAGTCTTTGTATGATACTCAAAACAATGAACGGCAGATCAACATGAAACTGTGTGGCGCCAATACACACTTACTGATAGTGTGCCATGACTCTGACAAAAAGTGCGTAGCAGAAACAGATTTGCATATGACTGTTAGTGTAAAACATACTGAATGCTATGAACAGGAAAATAATACAACCGAACATGATTCAAAATCGATGCATTTACCCAACACACAACACAAAACTAATGTTACAACATCAAGCACATGTGGCACAGACAGCGCCTAGCTCACTACAGAAGCTAATATGCACCACCACACAGAAACTTGTCAACAAAACATTCACACACAAATAATGGCAACTATTGTGGAAAGAGCGAAGACTTTGGTCAATCTGCTCCATGTTTATGGCCAAGTTCAACACATCACTTCTACCTGGAGCAAAGATGTTGTGAAAGGAAATCCTCACTAGGACCCATGGTGACTGTTGTGTTGTAAAGTTGTGAAGTGGACTATTACTATGTGTGATTGACAGTCCAAGGATTAGTTACAAATATGTTTAATACCACGATGTGGGATCCATGTCACGATGAATGATTGTAAAGGCCAATTGTACAACGTTGTTTCCACATAAGTTTCGTATATCTGCCTCCCTCCTCACTCCATTTCCCCCCAGCCCTCACCCCTACCCCGTTCCCAAATCCCATTCCTCCATAGTCCGTTTTTTGTGAATGGGCCGTAATAGCCTAAACCACATGAATGTGATGGCATTCGTATTCTCTCTATCTCTCTGTCTCTCTCTCTCTCTCTCTCTCTCTCTCTCTCTCTCTCTCGGGGGTGAGTTGATGTCAGCGAGATGACCAGACGTGTTTTTCTCCACTGGTAACAATTATGTGCGTTTTTTCGCTAATTACAGTTAATGAACTCGCCTACAGGAATATTTGAGTTACACATAATTAGAAAAGTGTGTGCTGATTATGCAGATGTGAAAATTAAGTGAAGTATTGAACATGCCGATTCACAGCGTGCAATTTCAAGTGGCATGCGGACTTTTCCTCTCTACGTACCTGTGCTTCATGGCGAAGCGAGTCGCCTTTGTAAAGAAGATGAAGACACGGGTGATTACGACAAGGAACAAAGTGGACATACTTGTTTTTGTTTTTGTGGCGGCGTATCTCCTGTGTTGTGGGGACGTGGAGTTGAATCCTGGACCTGACCACAACAAACAAGACAGTGCGCGGACAGACGCTGACAAAAGCAGTTCCGTCTGTACCCCTCTACACGTTTCAGTGACTCTCGCCTGCCAGCGGATACTGCACAGATATTCTAGACGCCATCCAGCGACAGGAGAACAGGTTCGAGTCATTAGAAGCTCGCATGGAGCTCATGAGACAAGACCTTAGTGCAATCAAAAAAGATATTGGTCTTGTCAAAATGAAATGTGACGAAATAGATAAACGCTGTGGTAAACTGGAAAGTGACAGTAACAAGTGCTTCTCTTTACTTCAAGATATCACGGCTGATATCAATGACTGTATGCGGAGAGAGAAAGCAGCAAAAAAGAAATGCAACTACTCACAAAAACAACCAGCGAGACCACCAAGCAACTATCACGACTGAGGGAGGAGGTGGACAGACTGGAGGGGTTCTCCAGACGAGACAACCTCCGTATGTTTGGGGTGCCTGCAGCAGATGGGAGGGAGACCTTCGACTCCTGTGCCAGAGCAGTGACGGACATCCTGAACAGCGTGGAGACGGCAAGTTGTGGACAACGGACGATATTGCTCGGGCCCATCGTGTAGGCCAGAGCAGAAATGGTGGACCCCGGCCTGTTATTGTCAAATTCAGCAGGTGGAAGGACAAAATGTCAGTTATGACAAACAAGGAATTCCGTGCCAGACTGAAGGACAAGGGAGTAACTGTAGCCAATGACCTCACCCACCAGCAAGCCAGTATTGTCGCCGAGGCCAAGAAAGAGGGTAAGGTGGCTTTCTTCAGAAAGGGGCAGTTAGTAGTGCAGCCCAGACGACCTGACCCAAGAACGTATGCGGAGGTGTTGGATTCCGACTCTACGCGGTCATCAACAACAGCGGCTGCCCCCCTGCGTGACACTGTAAACAAACAGGTCAGAGGTGACAGTGTACCGTGCGGCACAGCCAACGCTGGGGATTCCCCTACTCGTCCGTCGCCATCTCGGCAGGCCGGCAGCCCAAGGTCATCACGTGCAAGTCGTGATTGCAGCGGGTCACGGCAGTCGGGCGTGCGGGAGTTTTTTCAACGCACGCAATCAAGGCCAGGAAACACCTCGGATAGCACGCCTGTGAACAAGACCCCAGGCAGGTACCCACTTCCTCGTCGTTCAGACAGGAACGTTAAAAAACAATAGGACAGGCTTGGCCATCCATGTGATTTTAAATTCCTGACTTTCAATATTGAAAACTTGTACACGAAACTGACCGATATCTCTTTCATTAAATACATTGAACTATTTGATTTCGTTTGCTTGACAGAAACTTTTGTGGATAACACTTTTGACTATTCTGGAATCTTCATTAACTTTTTGAAATATTATGTACCTGCAAAAAAGTTATCAAAACAAGGAAGAAATTCTGGTGGGCTACTGTGTTTAGTACGCAGATGCTACCAACACTATATAACACATATAAAGATTGATTGTGAAAATACTGTGGTTGTGAAATTAGATAAGTGTGTTTTTAAGGTCGATAAGGATGTGCTTATTATTGCAACATACGTTGCTCCGGAGAACAGTCCTTTATACAGTAACAAAATGCAAAAAGATGGAATTGTTTTACTAGAAGAAGCTATCCTGAACATTATGAATGAGGAAGAGTTATATCTTGTGATCTGTGGGGTTCTAAATGCGAGGACAGGGTGGAAGCAACCTAACTGGAATGAAGTACTTACCTGTTCTCCTACTGATGATGTCGATGATAATGATGTTGATATTTATAACCGACAGTCAAAAGATTTGTTGATCAATAACTTTGGTGAGTCTTTGCTGAATTTGTGTTTTATGTTGGACTGTATTATTGTGAACGGTGCATGTGTTGGTGATTTTGATGGTCAGTTTACATATGTTTCACCACATGGTACTAGTGTTATTGATTATTTTATAATCACTAAAGGGCTGTTTTCAAGTAATTGTCATTTACATATTGGAGACCGTGTGGATTCTTGGCATTTGCCAGTCGAGTTTACTTGGAAATGTGGTCTTGATTGTATAGACAATTTCAGAACTGTAGAGAATGAGGAAAATTGTATGTGTGGTCTGAAGATTATTGTTAGAGTACACACATGAGTTAAATTCACATGTGTTCCACAGCCATATCCAAGAAGCTGTTCAAGCTCTCTCAATCGATGTCAACACTTCTCTAGATATATTTGTTAAAACATTGTATGGAGCTGCTGCCTCCATGATTCGAACTGTAGGCAATAAGAAGAAAAACGTAAATGAATGGTATGATAAACAATGCGCCCAAAAGAAAAGAACGGTCCGACGTTACCTTAAACTATTCCAAAGGTCAAAAAAGAGTAATGAGCAGCACAGAGATAAGTATGTGGATGAAAGGAGACTATATAAAGAACTTTTATTCTGCAAGAAAAAAGAATTTGACAATGAAAGGATAATTAAATTAAAACAGTCAACCAACGACCCCAAGGTATTCTGGAGAATAATCAGATCTGTGAACAGAAAAAATGTAGTGCGCAATGATATTTCTATGGACCAGTGGTACGAACATTTCCACAGGATATTTAATATGATGACACCTGGGCTGGATCAAGAGGAAATCTTAGCAGCAGAACTAATGGACAGTTCAGACGAGCCACTTTTTAACGACCCTATTTCTCAGGAAGAAGTTGTATCTAGTATAAATAAACTTAAAGCCGGTAAAAGTTCTGGTACTGATATGATACTTGGTGAAATGCTTAAACATGCCAATGAAACGGTAATTAAATTTCTCGTAGTGCTTTTCAATAAGATATTTGAACAGGGCATTTTTCCAAAAGACTGGTGTAAATCCATTATTATTCCAATTTACAAGAAAGGGGATGCTAATCTACCAGATAATTACCGTGGTGTGGCACTAACAAGTATCGTGAGCAAAGTGTACACATTTATTCTGAATAAGCGACTTTCACGATGGGCAGAAGTTGAAGGAAAATTAGCTGAGGAACAAGGTGGGTTTAGAGCAGGATATAGTACAATTGATCACATTTTTACTTTACACTCGGTCGTTGAAAAATATTTAGCAAAACATTCTAAGCTCTATGTAGCTTTCGTCGACTTTAGGAAAGCATTTGATTCTGTTGACAGAAATGTCTTATGGCATGTGTTAAGGAGAAGTGGCGTTGATGGAAAAATGTATAAAGCACTTCGGGGAGTTTATGACTCAGTCATTGCATGTGTAAGAGATAAGCATTCATACTCTGATTTTTTTTATTGTCCGAGAGGAGTAAAACAAGGATGTGTACTCAGCCCAATTATGTTCTCCTTTTTTGTCAATGAATTAGCCGTAGAATTAATCAGGGAAGGAAAGCACGGAATCCAGATGGTACCAGGAACTTCAGAATTATTCTTATTGCTTTTTGCAGACGACGTTATTTTGCTCTCAGATACTGTTATAGGTCTACAGAATCAGCTGAACAATCTGAAAAAAGAGGCTGACAGATTACGTCTAGAAGTGAATCTAGATAAGACTAATATTATGGTTTTCCGTAAAGGTGGTTATCTTGGAATAAGAGAAAAATGGACATATGGAAACGAAGATATAAGAGTAACAAACACATACAAATACTTAGGCTTGATATTTACAACAAAGTTAAGTATGAATGCTGCCCTTCTAGACATGAGTAGAAAAGGTAAATTGGCGTTATTGAAATTCTAAAATCACTAAAGAAACTACATACAATTGATCCTTCCCTATTCTGGAAGCTTTTTGATACTCAGATTGAGCCCATATTGACTTACGCAGCAGAAGTATGGGGGTTAGAAGATACAGGGTTAATAGAAAAAGTACATACTTTTGCCATTAAACGATTCCTGGGTATACCTCTACACTCTTCAAATAAAATGAGTTACGGAGAAACAGGAAGATATCCTTTGCTCGTTCGAACTGCTGTAAAATGTGTTAAATACTGGCTGCGGCTGGTAAAACTACCAACTAATAGAATATGTAGGCAAGCCTATGATATGTTGTTATTACAATTAGAAGCAGGCAAATACAATTGGGCATCAAAAGTTAGGAACACTCTAACAGAAAATGGTTTTGGTGTAGTATGGTTGTGTCAAGGTGTTGGCTCGGAGGAGGGGTTTATATCAGAATTTAAGGAAAGAATTGTTTCATGTTACAAACAAAATTGGCACTCAGAAATTGAAGATAATGATAAATATGAGTGGTACCGTTCTTTTAAAATTACGTTTGAAGCTGAGAGGTATCTAACTTTGATAACGAATAAAAAGATGAGGGAAGATCTGGTAAAGTTTAGATTAAGAGTGCATGGTCTAGGCGCTGCAAAACACTGGTTTATGACCAACCAACGAAGTGTTGACTGCCCAATGTGCGGTCACAATAAGGAAGATGAAGTGCACTTTCTTTTTCATTGTTGCTTCTTGTCAGATATTCGCCGAAAATATTCTTTTTTCAATATGACTCATGTCGAGCCTACAGTAAGTGGTTTAATTAATCTTTTGGCAACAGATAATGATGCAACTATCATTGGTCTTGCTAAGTATTTAACTGATGCTACCAAGACGAGAAAAAAGAAGCTAGAACTTAATGACAACAGTATTGTAATCTAATGTTCCTTGTTTTGTCTTAGTATGTTCTTTTGTAATTAGTGGATGGCCATGTAGTCTCAGTGTATGTGTGTGTGTGTGTGTGTGTGTGTGTGTGTGTGTGTGTGTGCGCGCGCGTTGCGCTTGCGCTTGCGCTTGCGCTTGCGCACATGAGCTTGCGTGCGTTTGGAACAGCAAGGTCGGGAATGGAGAAGGGAAAGGTGGGGTGTGGAAGGGGAAGGGGGGGGGGGAGGGCGATCGGGCGGTCGGGGATCTGTCGGATTAGAGGGTGAGGTTGGGAGGAGGGATGGAAAAATGTGAGCTTGCGTTTACTGTTTATGTTTGTTCGTGCAAGGTGAGAGAAGGGATTGGGAACTGGGTTTTGGAACTAAAGGGACGGGAACGGTAGCGTAGGAAAGGACGTTCTGTACGGAAGTCTTTAATCAGATTTGATCGTTTACGTGTGAGTAGTTTGATATAAATATCTGTACCATCCTGACAATGTGAGCGATCCTTTAATCCTTTACGTTATGATGTTTTTGTTTATTTCATCATTTAGTTTCCTTTTACTTTAATGATACAGTGTGTATTTTCTTTATACTTTCATGATGCAATGTGTCCAGAACGTATGTATACCCCCCTTGCCTTAATGGCCCCTATAGCTGAAGGCAATAAATCATCAAAGCGTCAAAGCGTCAAAGCGTTCTCTCTCTCTCTCTCTCTCTCTCTCTCTCTCTCTCTCTCTCTCTCTCTCTCTCTCTCTCTGTCTGTCTGTCTATCTGTCTGTCTGTCTGAAAAGACACAAATTGAATACGTATGCAAATTAATACCTACATACCTAAATAAATGTCTTAATGAAGAAAGAAATAAAAATACATATATAAAGAAAAAGGTAAATCAGTAAATAAGCTAAAAGTCAATAAATAAATGAGAAAAAACAGGGAATATGTCATATACCATGAAGATTTTGGTGAATTATTCAAACTTCATTGAGGATAATATAGACGTTGTCACAATTATACTACTAGAGCAAATAATGAAAAAAAAGGGAAGAATAAAGAAGGAAAGATAGATAGATAGAAAAACAAAAGAAAGAAAGAAGGAAAGGAAGGAAGGAAGGAAGGAAGGAAGAAAGGAAGGAGAGAGGAGGGAAGGAAAAGAACCAAAAAAGCAAGAGAGATAACCAAATGGTAAACAAAACTCCGAAGTCTGCACGGTGGGTAAGTGAAAAAAGAATTGATTCATTACTTAATTAGTTAGTTAGTTAGTTAGTTCTATTATTCTGAATTCATAATCATCTTCTCATAACGTCTTCATGGCAAATCAATCCTCCCTGTCTTTCATTTCGTTCTTATTTCTTTCTTTATCTTCCTATTTCCATCTCTTCTTTGTTTTTTTGTTTTTTCTACTCGCTTCATTTATTCTTTTTTATTTTCTGATATATATGTATGTATATACACCTTGTTTTTTTCTTTGTTTTAAAAAAAAACACAATTGCAAAGTTAGAGACAGACAGAAAGAGGATCTTTACTACTTGTAGTCTGGTAGAAGCCAAAAAAAAAAGATAAAACTTATTAACTACCTAACTAATTAAATATCTAACTAACTACCTAACTAACTAACTACCTTACTTACTACTTAACTAACTAACTAATTAACTATTCTTCACATTTGTTTTTCTTCACATTTTTTTCTTTGCTCGGCCGGGATTCGAACCCGCAGCTTTTGGATGGGTGGGCGTCTGAAGGCGTGCCTTTTCAGACGGATGTCTTACCCCACTGCTAACAGACACCTACTCTATATTGAGAAATTTATGCCTTATGAAGTTCACTTTTGTTCCTCCCTAACTAGCAGCTAGTTCGAATATTCAGCTGTTTCCGACACAAATCTGTTCGTATACCTGTTACGAGTCTCCCGGCAACTTTAGAAAGTATGCTGAACTCAGCACTGCAGAACATGACGCTATCCCCGTTCAAAACTGAAGGCAAAGGAAACCACATTGTCGTCCTCCTGAGGTTCAATACTATAACCGATTATTCCCTGTCAGGTTTCTACCACAGCGTCCATGCTGTGTATCGCAGAAAGTGCCCCCTCCAGCTAAACAGGGATAACACTGTGAAACACAGAAGAAGCCAAGGGTAGGCAAGGCAGCTTTTCATCTCCATCTGGTTTATTTTTGCCAACTCTGCCCAGTTTGTTCTATGGTGCTGATGCTGACAGTGACAAAATTGTTTATACTGATAAACATATAGCTGACAATGATCATCGTTTGCCTGCTTCTATTTCCCAGTCTTTGTATGATACTCAAAACAATGAACGGCAGATCAACATGAAACTGTGTGGCGCCAATACACACTTACTGATAGTGTGCCATGACTCTGAGAAAAAGTGCGTAGCAGAAACAGATTTGCATATGACTGTTAGTGTAAAACATACTGAAGGCTATGAACAGGAAAATAATACAACCGAACTGATTCAAAATCGATGCATTTACCCAACACACAACACAAAACTAATGTTACAACATCAAGCACATGTGGCACAGACAGCGCCTAGCTCACTACAGAAGCTAATATGCACCACCACACAGAAACTTGTCAACAAAACATTCACACACAAATAATGACAACTATTGTGGAAAGAGGGAAGACCTTGGTCAATCTGCTCCATGTTTATGGCCAAGTTCAACACATCACTTCTACCTGGAGCAAAGATGTTGTGAAAGGAAATCCTCACTAGGACCCATGGTGACTGTTGTGTTGTAAAGTTGTGAAGTGGACTATTACTATGTGTGATTGACAGTCCAAGGATTAGTTACAAATATGTTTAATACCACGATGTGGGATCCATGTCACGATGAATGATTGTAAAGGCCAATTGTACAACGTTGTTTCCACATAAGTTTCGTATATCTGCCTCCCTCCTCACTCCATTTCCCCCAGCCCTCACCCTACCCGTTCCCAAATCCCATTCCTCCATAGTCCGTTTTTTGTGAATGGGCCGTAATAGCCTAAACCACATGAAAGTGTTGCATTCGTATTCTCTCTCTCTCTCTCTCTCTTCTCTCTCTCTCTCTCTCTCTCTCTCTCTCTCTCTCTCTCTCTCTCTCTCTCATCTCTTCTCTGAAAAGACACAAATTGAATACGTATGCAAATTAATACCTACATACCTAAATAAATGTCTTAATAAAGAAAGAAATAATAAATACATATATAAAGAAAAAGATAAATAAGTAAATAAGTATACAAGTCAATAAATAAATGAGAAAAAACAGGGAATATGTCATATACCATAAGATTTTGGTGAATTATTCAAACTTCATTCAGGATAATATAGACGTTGTCACAATTATACTACTAGAGCAAATAATGAAAAAAGAGGGAAGAATAAAGAAAGAAAGATAGATAGATAGAAAAAAAAGAAAGAAAGAAAAGGAAGGAAGGAAGGAAGAAAGGAAGGAAGAGGAGGGAAGGAAAAGAACCAAAAAAGCAAGAGAGATAACCAAATGGTAAACAAAACTCCGAAGTCTGCACGGTGGGTAAGTGAAAAAAAATTGATTCATTACTTAATTATTAGTTAGTTAGTGTCTATTATTCTGAATTCATAATCATCTTCTCATAACGTCTTCATGGCAAATCAATCCTCCCTGTCTTTCATGTCGTTCTTATTTCTTTCTTTATCTTCCTATTTCCATCTCTTCTTTGTTTTTTTGTTTTTTTCTACTCGCTTCATTTATTCTTTTTTATTTTCTGATATATATGTATGTATATACACCTTGTTTTTTTCTTTTTTTTAAAAAAAACCACAATTGCAAAGTTAGAGACAGACAGAAAGGTCTCTTTACTACTTGTAGTCTGGTAGAAGCCAAAAAAAAAGATAAAACTTATTAACTACCTAACTAATTAAATATCTAACTAACTAACTATACTACTAACTAACTACCTTACTTACTACTTAAAACTAACTAATTAACTATTCTTCACATTTTTTTTCTTCACATTTTTTTCTTTGCTCGGCCGGGATTCGAACCCGCAGCTTTTGGATGGGTGGGCGTCTGAAGGCGTGCCTTTTCAGACGGATGTCTTACCCCACTGCTAACAGACACCTACTCTATATTGAGAAATTTATGCCTTATGAAGTTCACTTTTGTTCCTCCCTAACCAGCAGCTAGTTCAAATATTCAGCTGTTTCCGACACAAATCTGTTCGTATACCTGTTACGAGTCTCCCGGCAACTTTAGAAAGTATGCTGAACTCAGCACTGCAGAACATGACGCTATCCCCGTTCAAAACTGAAGGCAAAGGAAACCACATTGTCGTCCTCCTGAGGTTCAATACTATAACCGATTATTCCCTGTCAGGTTTCTACCACAGCGTCCATGCTGTGTATCGCAGAAAGTGCCCCCTCCAGCTAAACAGGGATAACACTGTGAAACACAGAAGAAGCCAAGGGTAGGCAAGGCAGCCTTTTCATCTCCATCTGGTTTATTTTTGCCAACTCTGCCCAGTTTGTTCTATGGTGCTGATGCTGACAGTGACAAAATTGTTTATACTGATAAACATATAGCTGACAATGATCATCGTTTGCCTGCTTCTCTTTCCCAGTCTTTGTATGATACTCAAAACAATGAACGGCAGATCAACATGAAACTGTGTGGCGCCAATACACACTTACTGATAGTGTGCCATGACTCTGAGAAAAAGTGCGTAGCAGAAACAGATTTGCATATGACTGTTAGTGTAAAACATACTGAAGGCTATGAACAGGAAAATAATACAACCGAACGTGATTCAAAATCGATGCATTTACCCAACACACAACACAAAACTAATGTTACAACATCAAGCACATGTGGCACAGACAGCGCCTAGCTCACTACAGAAGCTAATATGCACCACCACACAGAAACTTGTCAACAAAACATTCACACACAAATAATGGCAACTATTGTGGAAAGAGGGAAGACCTTGGTCAATCTGCTCCATGTTTATGGCCAAGTTCAACACATCACTTCTACCTGGAGCAAAGATGTTGTGAAAGGAAATCCTCACTAGGACCCATGGTGACTGTTGTGTTGTAAAGTTGTGAAGTGGACTATTACTATGTGTGATTGACAGTCCAAGGATTAGTTACAAATATGTTTAATACCACGATGTGGGATCCATGTCACGATGAATGTTTGTAAAGGCCAATTGTACAACGTTGTTTCCACATAAGTTTCGTATATCTGCCTCCCTCCTCACTCCATTTCCCCCCAGCCCTCACCCTACCCCGTTCCCAAATCCCATTCCTCCATAGTCCGTTTTTGTGAATGGGCCGTAATAGCCTAAACCACATGAAAGTGTTGGCATTCGTATTCTCTCTCTCTCTCTCCTCTCTCTCTCTCTCTCTTCTCTCTCTCTCTCTCTCTCTCTCTTTCTCTCGTCTGCTTCTGTCTCTGTCTGAAAAGACACAAATTGAATACGTATGCAAATTAATACCTACATACCTAAATAAATGTCTTAATAAAGAAAGAAATAATAAATACATATATAAAGAAAAAGATAAATAAGTAAATAAGTATACAAGTCAATAAATAAATGAGAAAAAACAGGGAATATGTCATATACCATGAAGATTTTGGTGAATTATTCAAACTTCATTCAGGATAATATAGACGTTGTCACAATTATACTACTAGAGCAAATAATGAAAAAAAGGGAAGAATAAAGAAAGAAAGATAGATAGATAGAAAAAAAAAAAGAAAGAAAGAAAGGAAGGAAGGAAGGAAGGAAGAAAGGAAGGAGAGAGGAGGGAAGGAAAAGAACCAAAAAAGCAAGAGAGATAACCAAATGGTAAACAAAACTCCGAAGTCTGCACGGTGGGTAAGTGAAAAAAGAATTGATTCATTACTTAATTAGTTAGTTAGTTAGTTAGTTCTATTATTCTGAATTCATAATCATCTTCTCATAACGTCTTCATGGCAAATCAATCCTCCCTGTCTTTCATTTCGTTCTTATTTCTTTCTTTATCTTCCTATTTCCATCTCTTCTTTGTTTTTTTGTTTTTTTTCTACTCGTTCATTTATTTTTTTTATTTTCTGATATATATGTATGTATATACACCTTGTTTTTTTCTTTTTTTTAAAAAAAAACACAATTGCAAAGTTAGAGACAGACAGAAAGGGGCTCTTTACTACTTGTAGTCTGGTAGAAGCCAAAAAAAAAAAAGATAAAACTTATTAACTACCTAACTAATTAATATCTAATATACTCTAACTAACTAACTACCTTACTTACTACTTAACTAACTAACTAATTAACTATTCTTCACATTTTTTTTCTTCACATTTTTTTCTTTGCTCGGCCGGGATTCGAACCCGCAGCTTTTGGATGGGTGGGCGTCTGAAGGCGTGCCTTTTCAGACGGATGTCTTACCCCACTGCTAACAGACACCTACTCTATATTGAGAAATTTATGCCTTATGAAGTTCACTTTTGTTCCTCCCTAACCAGCAGCTGTTCAAATATTCAGCTGTTTCCGACACAAATCTGTTCGTATACCTGTTACGAGTCTCCCGGCAACTTTAGAAAGTATGCTGAACTCAGCACTGCAGAACATGACGCTATCCCCGTTCAAAACTGAAGGCAAAGGAAACCACATTGTCGTCCTCCTGAGGTTCAATACTATAACCGATTATTCCCTGTCAGGTTTCTACCACAGCGTCCATGCTGTGTATCGCAGAAAGTGCCCCCTCCAGCTAAACAGGGATAACACTGTGAAACACAGAAGAAGCCAAGGGTAGGCAAGGCAGCCTTTTCATCTCCATCTGGTTTATTTTTGCCAACTCTGCCCAGTTTGTTCTATGGTGCTGATGCTGACAGTGACAAAATTGTTTATACTGATAAACATATAGCTGACAATGATCATCGTTTGCCTGCTTCTCTTTCCCAGTCTTTGTATGATACTCAAAACAATGAACGGCAGATCAACATGAAACTGTGTGGCGCCAATACACACTTACTGATAGTGTGCCATGACTCTGAGAAAAAGTGCGTAGCAGAAACAGATTTGCATATGACTGTTAGTGTAAAAATACTGAAGGCTATGAACAGGAAAATAATACAACCGAACGTGATTCAAAATCGATGCATTTACCCAACACACAACACAAAACTAATGTTACAACATCAAGCACATGTGGCACAGACAGCGCTAGCTCACTACAGAAGCTAATATGCACCACCACACAGAAACTTGTCAACAAAACATTCACACACAAATAATGGCAACTATTGTGGAAAGAGGGAAGACCTTGGTCAATCTGCTCCATGTTTATGGCCAAGTTCAACACATCACTTCTACCTGGAGCAAAGATGTTGTGAAAGGAAATCCTCACTAGGACCCATGGTGACTGTTGTGTTGTAAAGTTGTGAAGTGGACTATTACTATGTGTGATTGACAGTCCAAGGATTAGTTACAAATATGTTTAATACCACGATGTGGGATCCATGTCACGATGAATGATTGTAAAGGCCAATTGTACAACGTTGTTTCCACATAAGTTTCGTATATCTGCCTCCCTCCTCACTCCATTCCCCCCAGCCCTCACCCCTACCCCGTTCCCAAATCCCATTCCTCCATAGTCCGTTTTTTGTGAATGGGCCGTAATAGCCTAAACACATGAAAGTGTTGGCATTCGTATTCTCTCTCTCTCTCTCTCTCTCTCTCTCTCTCCTCTCTCTCTCTCTCTCTCTCTCTCTCTCTCTCTCTCTCTCTGAAAAGACACAAATTGAATACGTATGCAAATTAATACCTACATACCTAAATAAATGTCTTAATAAAGAAAGAAATAATAAATACATATATAAAGAAAAAGATAAATAAGTAAATAAGTATACA
Organism: Conus canariensis; assembly: GCA_033310375.1. Taxonomy (NCBI): domain Eukaryota; kingdom Metazoa; phylum Mollusca; class Gastropoda; order Neogastropoda; family Conidae; genus Conus; species Conus canariensis. Next base: position 1,335 of record JAMYXO010001823.1, on the reverse strand, counting down.
AGTCAATAAATAAATGAGAAAAAACAGGGAATATGTCATATACCATGAAGATTTTGGTGAATTATTCAAACTTCATTGAGGATAATATAGACGTTGTCACAATTATACTACTAGAGCAAATAATGAAAAAAAGGGAAGAATAAAGAAAGAAGATAGATAGATAGAAAAAAAAAGAAAGAAAGAAAGGAAGGAAGGAAGGAAGGAAGAAAGGACGGAGAGAGGAGGGAAGGAAAAGAACCAAAAAAGCAAGAGAGATAACCAAATGGTAAACAAAACTCCGAAGTCTGCACGGTGGGTAAGTGAAAAAAAATTGATTCATTACTTAATTAGTTAGTTAGTTAGTTAGTTCTATTATTCTGAATTCATAATCATCTTCTCATAACGTCTTCATGGCAAATCAATCCTCCCTGTCTTTCATGTCGTTCTTATTTCTTTCTTTATCTTCCTATTATTCCATTCTTCTTTGTTTTTTTGTTTTTTTCTACTCGCTTCATTTATTTTTTTTATTTTCTGATATATATGTATGTATATACACCTTGTTTTTTTCTTTTTAAAAAAAAAAAAACACAATTGCAAAGTTAGAGACAGACAGAAAGAGGCTCTTTACTACTTGTAGTCTGGTAGAAGCCAAAAAAAAAGATAAAACTTATTAACTACCTAACTAATTAAATATCTAACTAACTACCTACTACTAACTAACTACCTTACTTACTACTTAATAACTAAATAATTAACTATTCTTCACATTTGTTTTTCTTCACATTTTTTTCTTTGCTCGGCCGGGATTCGAACCCGCAGCTTTTGGATGGGTGGGCGTCTGAAGGCGTGCCTTTTCAGACGGATGTCTTACCCCACTGCTAACAGACATCTACTCTATATTGAGAAATTTATGTCCCTTATGAAGTTCACTTTTGTTCCTCCCTAACCAGCAGCTAGTTCAAATATTCAGCTGTTTCCGACACAAATCTGTTCGTATACCTGTTACGAGTCTCCCGGCAACTTTAGAAAGTATGCTGAACTCAGCACTGCAGAACATGACGCTATCCCCGTTCAAAACTGAAGGCAAAGGAAACCACATTGTCGTCCTCCTGAGGTTCAATACTATAACCGATTATTCCCTGTCAGGTTTCTACCACAGCGTCCATGCTGTGTATCGCAGAAAGTGCCCCCTCCAGCTAAACAGGGATAACACTGTGAAACACAGAAGAAGCCAAGGGTAGGCAAGGCAGCTTTTTCATCTCCATCTGGTTTATTTTTGCCAACTCTGCCCAGTTTGTTCTATGGTGCTGATGCTGACAGTGACAAAATTGTTTATACTGATAAACATATAGCTGA
>JAMYXO010000181.1:30000-67218 GCA_033310375.1 Conus canariensis | reverse complement strand
AAACAAATTTCAAAAAAACCCCCCTTTTTGGGGACCAAAATACTTTTAAAAACAGCTTTTTGATCCTTATGATCAGTGGGAATATTTACTTTTTTTTTCCGGGGGGCCCCTCTTTCCCCCCTTTCCTCTCTCCTTTCCCTTTTTCCCCTCTCTCTCTTTTTCTCCCCTTTTCCCCTTCTCTCTTTTTTCTCTCTGTTCGAGTTGGGGGTTGGTTGTGAAAACGGGGGGGAAAGGATGGGGGGTGAGGGGGGGTGTTTTTGGGGGCGAGGGGGGGAGGAGGGAAATTGTTTGCAAGGGGGAAAAAAAACGGGGGAAGAGGGAAAGGGGGGGGAAATTGCGTTTGGTTTTCGGGGGGGGCCCCTAAAAAAAAATTGGGGCTGTTGGGCCTTTTCTTCCGGAAAAAAAGGGGGTTTTTGGGGTTTTTAAAATTTTTTTAACTTATTTGTTTTGTTTTGTGTTTTTAAATTCTTTTTCTGTATTTTCTTTTTTTTTGGTTTCATGTTTATGGGGGGTTGGGGTAAAGGCTTTGGGGTTTTTTGTTTTTAGGGGGAAATTGTATTTTTTTGAATTGTTTTTTTTATATTTTTTTTTTAATTTCTTTTTTTTTTCGTGTTTTTAGGGGGGGTTTTGCCAAGGGGGTGGGGGAGGTTGGGGGGGGGGGGGGGGGGGGGGGGGTTTTTTGGGGGGGGGGTGGGGGGGGGGGGGGGTTTTTTTGGGTTTTTGGGTTTCTTTTTTTTTTTTGGGGGGCGGGGAACAAAAAAAAGGGCCGCCATTGGGTTTTTTTTTTTAAAAAAAAAAAAGGTTTTCGGGGGGGCCCCCCCAAAACCCCCTTCCCCTTCCTTTTTTCCCATCCCCCTTTTTTCTTCTCTCTTCCCCCATCCCCCACCCCCCACCCCCTTTTTCTTTTCCCGCTTTCTCAACTATTTACCCCATTTCACCCCACTTCTCTCTCTCTCTTCTTTTTTTTCGCCTCTCCGCTCACTAAACTCCCTCCCCCCTTTCTTCTCTCTCCGCTCGCTCGCTTCATTTAAAACTTCCCTCCATCACTTTTTTTCGCTCTAAACTTCACTAAATTTCCATTTTCCCCCCCTCACCTCTCTCTTCTTCACTCCCCCTTTTCTTGTTTTTCTGTCTCGGGCTCTCTGTTCTTTTTTCTTGTCTTCTGTCTTTTCTGGTCTGTCCTGTCTGGGTCTTTCTCTTCTAAAATTTGAAATTTTTTCCTTTGGGGGGGCAAAAAAAAAGATTTGTTTTTTTGTGCCCCCCAAAATTTTTTTTTTTTTTCAACGATGATTTTTTTTTCCCCCGTTTTTTCGTAAATTTTTTTTAATTTACTGTGTCTGTTTTTTGGGGGCTTTTTCTTCTTTTTTTTCATTCCAGAATTTTTACGTCTGTTTAAACAATATTGGGGCATTTACAGGATTGGGGGCAGGGTTCCACAAAACCACTACAATGTATTTTTTTCCGTGAAAAAAAATTTTCCTAATGTCAGTTTTTTGGGGGCCCCCATGGGGGCCCTTTGTTGGGTTTTTTCCCCGGCCCCCACATTTGGGTTTGGGCGTTTTTTCCCTGCCTGCCCTTTTTCCCATGGGGGGGGGAACCAAAGCCTGCACCCCCTTGGGGTATTTTTTACGCTTTGGGGGCTTGGGGACTACAAAAAGGCCCAGGGGGGGAAAAAATTCGCCTTTAAAATTTTTGGGTTTTCATGGGGTGGGGGGGGCCTGTCAGGGGGTTTTTTCAATGGTGGGCCCTGGGGGCTCTCCGTTTGGGATCCCCCCCCAAATTTCCCCCCAAAAAAATGAAAAAAAGCCCCATTGGGGTTTTTGGGGGTTTTTTCCCCTTTTTGCTTCTTTCCTCCCTTTCCTTTTTAATCACTTTTATCCCCCCCCCAACCCCCTGGAAAATGTTTCTCTTACGCAAAAAAACAAAAATTTGGGGAAGTGGGTTGCTTGCCATTATTACCCGGGTAAAACCCGTAAGTTTTGGGGGCATCCAAAATGGTTTTCTTTAAATTGTTTTTTTTCGCTGTTGTTTGGATGATGGTGGTGCCTAGAAGTTTTGTGTGTTGGTTCCGGGTCCCTGTTTGCTATTTTATTGGGTGATTTTTCCCCAAAAATTTTGGGAGTGTGTTGGGGCCCTAGGGGGGGGTTGGAAAAAACGGAGGTTTCATGGTTTGTTTCTTTGCTTTAAAAAAAAACTGTTTGTTTACGGTGGGGGTTTTTTTTCCAACCGGGGGGTTCAAAAAAAAGGGACCAACATCATGACAGCCTTTTTTTTTTTTTGGCCGCTCCCCACGGCCATTTAGGGGGGACGAGGGGCTTTTCCCGGGGGGTGAGTTTTTAGGGGGTTGGGGGGAAAAAGGGGCCCATTCCCCCTCCCATGGTTCTTTGTGGGGTCAAAAAAAGCTTTTTTCCCCGTTGTTTGTTTTATTTTTTGGGAGTAAGTGGGGGCCCTGGCAGGAACGGGGGATCAATTTCTTGTCTGCCCTTTCCTCCCAAAAGAAAGGGGGACCTTTTTTACCGCATAAATGAAAATACTATTTTCTTGTCGGGGGACCCTATCCCCAAGGGGTTTAAGGCCGATCACAGGGGAAAACATGAAAAAACTATTTCTTGTCGGGGATCACTGCCAAGTAAGGGGGAACCTTTTACAGCATGAAAATGAAACTATTTTTCTTTTCGGGGGGAAACCACTTCCCAAAAGTAAGGAAAATTTTAAGCATGAAACTGAAAAACTATTTTTGGGGTTTCTGGATCAGGGCCAAAAAGGGGGGGACCGATAAAAAGATAAAACATGGAACTTTTTTTTCTTTGCGGCCCCCCACTGCCAAAAAAGGGAAAGGGGGGACCGATCCCAAAAAGTGAAAATAAAAAGGGGTCTGGTGTTTTCCCCCCAAAGCAAAAAAAATTTAACGGGGTTTTGGGGCTGGAACTATTTTTTTTTTATAAAAAAACATTAGGGGAAACAAAATAAAAAAAAAAAAACATCTGCAAAAAAAACTTTGAACTATATTTCTTGCTTTTTAAAAACCTTTTTAGGGGGTCTTTATTCATGGGGGGAACCCCCGGGGTTCCCTTCCCATACAAATGAATTTTGGGGGACCTTTTTGTTAGTCGGGCTTTTTTAGCCTGTCTTTTTTCCCATTCGGGGGGGGGGCCCCAGTCCCCTTAAAAAAAAAAAGTTGACTTTAACCAAAGGGGGGGGGGGCCCATTCACCCTTTACTAAAAAAAGTTTTTAAAGTGGACCTGTTTTTGAGCCCACGCAGTGCTATGAAGTCTATACTGAAAACCAAAAAGAACAGCTTGGGGGGGAACCTAGTTCTGGGGCCCCAAAAAGCTTTTTTGTTGAGGTCTGTACCTAAACAAAAAGTTTTCAGGCGGGGCCTAGTTTGGCCCACAGCTGTTTTGCAAATGGGGGGGTCTTTTTTCTGAAAAAAAAAAAAAGTTTTTACGCGGGGGAAACCTGTTCTGGGAAACCCCAAGCGGGGCGGCTATGAGGTTTTTTTTACTGAAAAAGCTACAAGCTGGGACCTAGTTCTGGCCACCCACGGGCTGGGGGGGGGGTTTTCTGTACTGAACAAGTTTAAAAAAGCTTGGGCCTTTGTTCTGAAGCCCCCAGCTGGTTTTGCTATAAAGGGGTCTTTTTATTTTAAAAAAAAAGCTTACAGCTGGGGGAAACCTGGGTTTTCTGACCCAAACCCCCAGCTGATGCTATGAGGCCTTGTATGAAACAAGTTTCTAGCTGACCCTTTAGTTCTGGAGCCAACCCACCAGCTGATTGGCCTAATGAGGTGGGTTTGTTACTGAACAAAGCTACAGCTGGGACCTTAGTTTTCTAAAACCCAACCCAGCTGGACGCTATGAGGTCTGTAACTGAACAAAGTACAGCTGGACCTAGTTTTCTGAGCCACACCAGGTGATTGCTATGAGGGGTCTGTTAAACTGAAACAAGCTTACAGCTGACCTAGTTTGAGCAACCCACTTGTTTTGCTATTGGGGTCTGGTTTACTGAACAAGGCTTACAGCTGGGAAAACCTTAGTTCTGAGCCAAACCCACCAGCTGATGCTATGAGGTCTGTTTGTTACAAAAGTTTTAAACACCCTGGACCTGTTCTGAGCCCCCCAAACGGGCTGTTTGCTTATGAGGTCTTGAGTGGATTTATTTTTTTCCCCTTTTTTTAAACTGTCCCATGGTTCCAAACTGAAGGATCCTTACAGCCGCCTTTTCCCACAGTGATTGGGACTGTTCACCTGCCACGCACGGCTCCAAAGGATTTCTGTCCCCGTGGGGGCCCTGTGGAGCCAAAAACTGGGGCCAATCATCCTTTTCTCTTAAAAAAGTTCAATTTTTAAAGGCTTTAAAAAAGGGCCCCATTGTGGAGAGGGTTTTCTTCCTTTCACCCACCACAGGTGGACCATAAAATAGGGACAACAACAACAGGAACACCAGGTACTTCCCAACACCACACAAGCGGCGCGCGCGCAACACGCACACTCAACCACCTATCACCACCCACCCTACACTAATATCACCCACAAACTAACCACCCCCACACTCACACACCCCACCCACCCACCACATGTATCACACCCCACAACCAAACACCCCCACTACACATTCCTACATTCCAAAATTTAAAATTTTGCTGTCTATTAAATCGCTTTGTTGTGAATTTGTGTTGACCGTTTATTATGTTACTAAAAACTTCACACGCCGACATATATCCTACATCCAGGGCACAATCTTTCCAATCCAAACATCCACCCTTTTCCCCTAAAACCCACCACCTTACACTTCAAAAACGCGGTAAATGGCACACCGGCCAAACATCGGGAGCCACAGACCACCCCAACATACTCCCACCCCAAACCCCAACCTTCAAAAGTACCGAAAACAAGCCCGGCGCGCCCGCCACACACAACACCAACATATGGGCAACCGTACGCCCCGCACACCACACACCACACCCACACACACACACCAACACCACACCACCCACCACACACCCACCTCTCCTCTCTCCTCTCTGTCTGTCTGTCTTCTGTCTGTCTGTCTGTCTGCTGTTCTCTCTCCTCTCTCTCCTCTTCTCTCTTCACCTCTCCAACTCCCAACACCCACAATCAACACACCAACCACACCAACACCACCAACACCCCCCCCCCACCCACAACCACCACCACACAACACAATTGCCGCAATAAACACGCCACAACCACACGCCAACACCACAGCACAACAACACCACAACCCCACAAACCAACCACCACCAACACACCACCCACACACAACACACACACACCACACACACATTGCCGCAATTTACACGTACGCAAATATTAACACGTATATTAATTGCGGGCGCCCAAACCGCCGCGCGGGCCGCGGCTCACCACCACCACACAAACACCACAACACACCCACCACCCACACACATACACACACCCACACATCTGTCTGTTCTGTCTGTCTGTTCTGGGCTGTCTGTCGTCTGTTTTCTCTCCTCTTCTCACACACACCACACCACACACAACCAACCACACCACACATTACCCCAACACCACCAACCACATCACACAACACACACCAAACACCACACACACCCAAACACAACACACACACACAACACACCCACAACCCACACACACAACACACACAATAAACGCGCGTTGGCCGCCCCAACACACGTAGAAGGATAATCAGACGGAGAGAAGGGGGGGAGGGGGGAACAGACAGGAAACAGGACAGGGGAGACAGACAGGGGGGGGGGAGGGACAGAGAGAGAGAGAGAAGAGAGAGGAGAGAGGACGAGAGAGAAGAGGAAAGAGAGAGAGGGGAGAAGAGAGAGAGAGGGAGAACGTTGAATTGATAAAATTTTGTTATCCCCCAAAGGTAAAAACAGAAAGCAAAACCACATGCTTCTCTTTTTTATTCTGGCGCTTTCCCCCGCTAATGGATAACTTAGCATTGGACTTACAAAACAGTTTTTGACTAGCGAATAAATGCTACATATAAAAAATGTGGGAATTTGTACTTTTCCTCCATCGATATTGATGCATAGATTCATTTAATTGAAAATGAAAAACAACAAAAAAAAGAAAAAAGAAAACAAAAAATTAAATTATGAATTGGATTACGAAGAAGGAAAAAAAAAGAAATCATTGCAACATTAGTCGCGGAAGACCTTTCGTGAGTGAGCTCTCCCTTTCCGGAGGGGGCCCCACCACCAAATTCAATCCAACGAAGCCCCCCATGGATACCGAGGGACCCCGACAGAAGAATTTAAACCAAGGCCCACAGACGTGGGGGAAGGACAAATCGGGAAAAACTGAGGTCACCATGAAGAGGCAGGGTTATGAAAGGGCCCACAGGAATGTGGGGGACCTTTTTATGCTGATCGATTGAGATGAGGGAGATGAAGATGATGCAAAAAATTAATGCAACAGTTTTTCCATCCGGTCTGAGGGAGACTGCATGAACAGGGGGTTGTAGTCTACGCTTACTTTTCATAAATTATTATTCTTCGGCGTCAAATCAGGGCCCGAGGAGTACAGGGACACCTGTTAAGCGTTTTTTTCAAGAAATTCGGCTAAGCAAAACACCTCATAGACGCTATCCATTCAGTGGATTTTGAAAAACTCGGACTGTGTGGGTCTGTTCTTCCAAAAACTGAGTTTCCGTAAGCAAACTCACCTTTTGGGGAAAGGAGTCGGTTCGGGCAGGGGAAAAAAATAACAATCCCATGGACTCTGATAGGATCGGGAAACGAAACCCACGGACCTTCCCATCCGGGAATCGGCAACGGCTGACCACTTCGCCACGGGCGGGCTGGGTTGTGAAAACAATACACTTGCCCAAAAACTTCAAAGCACTGTTCCCTTTCGGCCAACCCATTTCGCCCAGCACATTACACAGTCTCCAAAGCGCGAAGAAACTGAGAACACGGTTGGCTAGAGGGAACCTCCTCTGTGCAATGATGTGCTAGATTAAAAACACGTGGCTAGAGGAGGACCTCCTCTGTGCATGATGTGCTAGAAGAAACACGTGGCTGGGGGAGGGACTTTCCTCTGTGGCATGATGGTGTTTGAAGAAGAACCACGTGGGGCATGGAAAACCTCCTCTGTGAAAAGTGTGCTAGAAAAAAAAAACGGGTGGGGGCTTTAGAGAGACCTCCCCCTGTGGCAATGAATGTGCTAGAAGAACACGTGGCTAGTGAGACCTCCTCTGTGGCATGATGTTGGCTGAAGAAAACACGTGGGCTTAGGAGGGGGACCCTCCTCCTGTGCCATGATTGTTGCTAGAAAAACAACGTGGCTAGAGAGACTCTTTGTGCATTGATGTGCTAGAAAACCACGTGGCTAGTGAGACCTCCTCTTTGCATGATGTCAGGGAAACCCGTGGGCCCCAGGTGGCTTTCCTGGCCTGGGTTTAAATGGAAAAAAAGGGAAACTTAATTTTGGGCTAAAAAGGGGAAAAAAAATTTTTTTTGAATTCTGTTTCCAAAAGGGAAAAGGGCCCCCCCCCATGAAACCCCCTTTCCCCCGGAAAACCCGGTCCTGGCGGCCCCTTTTGCAATGGTCTGGAAAAACCCCCTCCTGGGGGGATTCCTTTTTGGAGGTGTCCCCCCCTCCGGAGAACCCGTTTTTTAGTCTATTGGGGTCGAAGAAAAATGGGGCCTGGGGAAACCTCCTCTGTGTCTTTGCTAACCAATTTGCGGAACCCTCTGTTGCAGATTGTTGAACACCTGCCTATGAGGGGAGACCTTCTTTGTGCATTGTAGTGGAAGGTAAACATGGCTTGTGAACCCCTCTAAAATTTTGCTAATGTAAGATGGGTCCTATGTTGGCATCTCCCCTGGTGCTAAGAAACACGTGGCAGGAGCCTCCTCTGTGCATAATGTGTGCCCAAACTGTGGCTGGGTACCAGACCTCTCTTTTGGTGGTCCTAAAAGGGGCCCTGTTTAGTGTTCTTGTCAATTGTCTGGAATATCCCTCTCTTTGGAGCTGGTGGAAAAAACTGGCAAAAAAACTCCCCCCGGTCTTTTGACACCTCTTGCCTCTTGTGCAAGATTCTAAAATGGTTCATTTATGACTCTTTTTGAATTCTGGTCCCCTGGCCTAACCCTCCTCCTTGGCTGTGTTGGGGGGGTGCCAGGATACTTCTTTGGGTTTTTTTGGGCCTCCCTCCTTTTTTTTACTAGAACACTTTCACCCTGTAGGAATCAACCTTTTCTGGTTCGCCTTTCTCCCCCTCCTCCCTTCCTTCTCCGTTTTGCTCTCTCCCCGCCCTCTCTTCCCTCTCTCCGTGGTTTCCCTCCTATCTTTTGGACTCTCCTCCCTCCTCTCTCCTCCCTCTTCTGTTTTTTTTATGCTTTCACTCTTCCTTCCTTTCTTCCTCGAATTGCCTGTCGTCCTCTGTCTTTGGTCTTTCTGTTTTTCCTGGTTTATCCCCCTTCTCCTTCTCGTGTTGTTGTTATCTGTTTCCCTTTTCCTCTGGATCCTAACCTCCCAGTCCTTTGCCCCTTCCCTCTCCGTTTTTTATTTTGTCCTACTCAATTTTTGGTTCCCCTTCCTCTCTCTTTTGGGTATTTTTTTCTTTCCCCTTCCTCCTTGTTATTTTCCTCCCGGGACTCCTGTTTCCCCTTTCTCCTACTTTTGACTTCTCTCTTCTCCTCTTTTTGGGTTTTCTCCCCTTCTCTCTTCTGTGGTTTTTCTCTCTCTCCTTCTCTTTTTGTCTCTTTCCTGGTTCCTTTCTCTCGTTTTTGTGTATCTTTCTGTCTCCCTCCTCCTCTCTCTCCGGTATTTGGTTTCTCTTGCCCTTTCCTCTGTTTCTTCGAATTTGTGCTTTCTCCCCCTTTTGGTTTTGTTTAATCTCCCTCTCTCTCTCTCTCTCTCTTCTCTCCTCTGCTCTCTCATCTCCTTTCCTTTTCTCTGTTTTGTTCTGTACCTGTCCTCTCTGTTTACCTTTTTTTCTCTCTCTGTTTTTGTAATTCCCTTCTCTCTGCTCTTCCCTCTCTCTCTCTCTCGTTTTCGGTTCTCCCCCTTTCCCTCTTGGTCTGTTTGTTGACCTCTCTCTCTCTCTTCTTTGTCTTTCTCTTTCTCTTCTGTCTCTTCTCTCTCCCCCCTCCCTTTACCTTTGTTCCTTCTTCTTCTCTCTTTTTTTCTCTCTCCTTCTTTCCTCTCTCTCTTTCCCCTTCTCTTTTTCTTTTGTTCTTTTCCTCTGTCTTTTTTTTTCTCTGTTGGTTCTCCTTGTCCTTTTGCCGAATTGGGGTACTGGGATCAATTTTTAAACCTCCTAAATTTTTTAATTTAATGAAATAATTCAAACTTGTTTTTGTTAACTGGAAAGTTTGTTTGCCAGCAAACACTTGCTCCATTGACCCACTCGCACAGACAGCAGACTGAATGACTATTCCAGCAAGACCATTTTCCCCTCATCAGTTTGCCAACAGCGCCAAGGAAAGAGCAGATTGTATGGAGCTTCCTAGTCTGACAAAGATGTCTTGGAAGAGATTGTTCTGCCACACCAAGTTGTATGCTTTCCTTGCTACTGCTAAGTCAAATGTAACTAATGTTATACCTTGCCCCACTTGCTTTGCTGCTGCCTGTGACACTTTGAGGACATGCTGGACTGTGGAATTTTCTGTGATGGGGTGGTGGATGGGTGGCATGTAGTCAACAGTAGACTGCATCCTTTCTTCCTTCTTCTCCTGTGAGAGACACCCATCCTCCCCATCCAGGCACCATTTTGATTTCCATCTTTTGGCCTCAAATCTGGAGAAAACCCACCAAAAGTCAACAACTTTAGCTTTGTAGACTGCCTCTGGGTTTGAGAAATGAGTGTCGACAACATTCAAGTTGGGTTCTGCCTTTTCTTTTGCAAAGCAGGGTGGTACGTGTTTCTTGGTTCAGACTGCATGGAGCATTGGTGGTTTTGAGGAGCAGGAGATAGTTCTGTTTGAGAAGGAACTGTGTCATGCACTGTCTCCTGTCACCTCTTGAATAACTAGGCCATGAGTGGAGTGGGTGGGTGTCAGCTCCTGAAAGGGTTTCTTCGTTCAGGTCAAAGTTATCCCAGCAGAAATGAATCACTTTGTTCTGTTCCAAACTCACCGTTGAAGGCAGAAGACTAGCACACTGATGTACAGAGTTGGCCATAGCAGTCTCAAGTCCTACAATTGTTTTGTATCCAGCAACGTGTTCAAAATGATTCAAGAGACTTAGAACTTCAGAGCTACCAGTAACATGTCTGATAGACATTCCAAGTAGAAGATGTTTGGGCATTTTCCACTTTCCCCCTGTCAAAGAGTATGTCCTGGCCGATGGAGGATGCTAATCTGGTGGTTTTGTTTTGCTCCACAGTACTACTTTTTCCAGACAGCAGGTTTTGGAGAAAATCTGTGAGAATAGCTGGAGGATGGACAGCATCAGACTGAAGGTACTCTGTAGATGGAGGCCATGGCATGTCAGGTGCAGCTCTAAAAGCATCCAAGATGTGTCGACGAAGGACATATGCAGACTCCTCAAGTCGCCTTTCTTCTGAAGCTGCTGACACAAACGCTGTCTCAACTGCCTGACCCCGGGCAAGTTCGTCACAATAAACAAGTTCACTGCGATGGTTTGGAGCCCAAAATTTTATTCTGAAGCCAAAATATTTCATTATCTTTTCTGTCAGTTTGTAAGTCTTGTATCCTGGGTTGTAGAAGTCAGGGGAATGTTGTTGCATGTATCCACAGTACTTCTCTCTCAGCATGGTCATTCTCTCCACCTGCGCACCTCTGATCAAGGCATTTTCAACGTACTCACATATGTACTCAAATGCCCTCTCATGTGCCTGTAGCTGCTCAACAGATGTCTGGCCTGTGGATGTTTCAGCATGCCTGCCTTCAGATCTCACATAGTCTTTCCTGCAACCCTCATGATAGTGAGCTTCACGTGCTACCAGATCTACATCTTGATAGTGAGTGAAAATGTCATCATGCGTAATTTTTGCTGCATCCTTTATAGACTGTTCTGCCGTCTTGGTGACTCATTTTACAAGTTTGTCAAAACATGCAACTCCTTTTGAAGCTTTCTTCCTGAATTTTTTGTTGCCAAAGATACATCTGTCGTTTGGAAGCAGTGGGCCTGATGTAGCAACAGCAGTCCTCTTTGGTTTAGATGGTCCTACAACTTCTTCACTCTCTGTCTCATGTTTCCTTTTCCTGACAAATTTCACATTGGTAAACCGTGCATAACAGCTTCTGTGATAACCATGGCGAGTAAAGTCCATACTTTCTGGAATGCAATCACAAATCTGATCTAGTCTATGACATGCTACATTTGAAGCACGTCTCAAATGGAGAGACTTCTGGATAGGTTTTTTTTTTTTTTTTTTTTTTTTTACTTTCTTCAGTTAGTGGGGTTATAGTCTTCTTTTTTTCTGTTGTTTTTTAAATGAATTACACATGTTCTCCCATCTCTTGAACATTTTCCTTTGCATTTGGGTGTGCTTTTAAAGGTCACTGGTTGTTCATCTGCCATGGTGCAAATCTGAATTCACACAGGAGAAGATGACGCATTTTTAATTACAGTGTAGTTAGAGGCTGCACACCTGCCCATTCCCAATGATCGAAACAAGACGGTTAAAAACAAATGGATACTATAATGCGGCAAAGCGGTTTGCCTATTCATACACTTTGTCAAAGTTAGTGGTGAAGTACGCAGAACTTAAACTAGCAACGAACTCTAGCAGCGGTTTTTCCAAAGCACGGACACGCATGTCAGAGGTTCTCCAGCAACCCAATCAGAAAAGTGCATCTTGCGCCGTGACAGCGAGTACCATCTGCTATACTAATCTAGGCTACACATGCTTAGCACAGGAGTCTGGCCGAAATAATGAGACACGCGCAGTAGACGGGATGGGCAGAGGTGTGTAGAAGATGTGTGCATGAACGCTTTACACTGACACACACACACACACACACACACACACACACACACACACACACACACACACACAGCTGGGATAGGGGTGAGGTGGGTTTACTAAGGACATGCATACGTCATGCTGCAGACAGAGATCACAGTAAAGCACACAATGGCATGCACACATGACTGCTTTGTATGTTAGATTTCTTTACAAAGACAACATTTTGCGACAAGGAGAAGAAAATATACAAGCGCCTTCGTAAGATAGGTGTGACTTGAGAGACAAAGAAACTCATGGCATTATTATTTTTATTATTAGACCAGTTGCTCCAAATCACTGGTTCATGTTATTGAATCTCTCACCACTAGAGAAACATTGCCTCAACGCGCTGTCGTAAACGCCTTACTTTTAGTGCCACACCGATGTGACGTTATAAACGAATGTTACAGTACTTACTTTTCGTAGAAAATCTATGATCACAATAACGAAATCTTGATCTAGGCCTAAGTGAACATACGCTGTTTTGTGATACACACTGAACTGTGGAGACAAAACTAGCAAGAAACGCGTGGATAGGTGTCGGCTGCTCCACTTGCACGGGGGAACAGAACAGCGCACAGCTGTGGTTGAGTGGTACGACAGATTTCAGCTGCATGCGATTCGGATGCCCATGCACAAACATCATCACTGTATCTCTTTTTGTAAAATACCAGCAGAATAGTGTGCAGATATATCGAGGAAATTTGTTTTAGATGTCATTCACAACAAACCTATGAGATATCAAGCCAGATTATATGTGACAAACAGAGAGTAAACACCCTACCCCATAATGCTAAATACAAGGCGCAAAGAGGAAAAAGCACACTATTAATGCAGCTCTCAATGCCAAAATAACCTGTTTACCAGAGGGTAACATGTCAAATGTTTCCTCCCATATCATAAGCTTTCTAGAAAACCAAGTCAAAAATTCCCCCACAGAGGCGGGGGAGGTTTCCACCCCTCCAGACCAAGGTCTACCAGAAATGGTACGTCCAGCCTCCAGTCCCTTCTGTGGTGGATCGCACGAATGGCCCAGCTCCCCTTGGTCTGCGGCCGTCTCTTGCTCTTCGCCAGATTACTGAACCATTTCTCCACGGCTAGCGTGCTGTAGCCTTCTTCAGTTTCAGATCTTCCTCTAATCCGCTTCAAACGCTGGATCGTTGCAGAGTTTAATCTTCTTGCTGTCACCTTTCAATGCCTGCTGCCCGTTGTTCCCGATCTTGCCGAAGATCAGTGTTGCTCGGTGACATTGAATGTTTAGTTTAGTTGTCAACGACAAAGGCAATTCATTGGTCAACGGTAACATGGGATTTTACTTGGAGATATTCGCCAATAAACCATGGATACAAGGGACATAACAACGAACGAAACTTACGTATTTGTTAAAGACGTCACAAAATATTTTTCGTTCTATTTATTTATGAGCTTGTTCCGTCACACACACCACACACACACACACACACACACACACACACACGCACACACACGCACACACACACACACACACACGCACACACCACGCACACACCACCACACACACACACACACACACACACACACACACACACACACAGATAGTTGTAGAGGAGGATGGATGGAAGCACAGATGGTTGTAGAGGAAGATTTGACTGGATCACTGACTGATAGAACAAGTTCAGGATGGTGCTGTTGACCCTGAACTGTGGGAGCTTCCGCAAAAAGAAAAGACGCTGGTTGGCCTTCTTGCAGCACATGTCGATGTTAGGGGTCCGCTCCAACTTGTCAATGACTGTCGAAGTACTTGAATGTGCGCACAATGCGCACTTCCTCTTCCTTGATGACAAGTGGGTGGGTGCTGCTTGGGTTCCTGCAGAAGTCGATGACCATCTCCTCTGTCTTGGTGACATTGAGCTGAAGGAATTTCCTGTCGCACCAGTCCACTAACTTGCTGACTGCCTCTCGGTACATGGTTTCATCAGAGTCGTGCATCAGCCCTGTAAGCGACGTGTCATATGCGAACTTGATCAGCAGATTGCATGCCTTCCTGGTGCGGCAGTCAGCTGTGTAGATGGTGAATAGGGCATGCGACAGAACACACCCCTGTGGGGCTCCTGCATTGGTCACCAGGACATCAGAGACAACCCGGCCAACTACGACTTGCTGTGGTCTGTAAGTCAGGAAGCTGAAGATCCATTTGATGATATCTGGGTTAACAGCCAGGGCCAGTAGTTTCCCGACGAGGAGAAGAGGCTGAATGGTGTTGGAGGCACTTGAAAATCCACAGACAGAACCCTGGCGAACGTCCCTAGCCTATCAGGGTGCTGGTGGAGGTGGTGCAGCATTGTCAGGATGGCATCTTCTGTGCTCCTACCTCTGGTGTAGGCGAACTGCAGTGGATCTTGATGGTCTTCAGTCTCTCCCCTGAGAAGCTTGAGGACAATTTCCTCAGTACATTTCATGGGGACTGATGTTAGCGCCACTGGTCTGTAGTCGTTGAGCTGACTGATCACTTTCTTCTTTGGCACAGGAATGATTGTGGATGACCTCCATAATCGCGAAACATGGCCTTCCTGAAATGATCGCTGGAACAGCTCTTTGAAGACATGGGCCAAGGAGTTGCTGCAGGTTTTCAGAGTCCATCTGCTGATGCTATCCGGACCAGAGGCACTTATGACATTTAACTTCCTGAACAGTCTGCGGGCTTCCTCTCCACTGATGGTCACTGGGGATCCAGGGAGCTGGGGCACCGTGTCCATGGCTCGCTGCTGCTCAATGCTGAAGTCCCGCTGGTCAAAAGGTGTGTAGAACACATTCAGTACATTGGCCAATCTCCTCGCATCATCTGCTCTCAGTTCAGCTTTCTTGGGCCTGTACCCTGTTATGGCAGAGATGTTCTGCCAGCACTTCCTGGAGTCACCTTGCCGGAAGTTGTCCTCGAGTTTTGCAGAGTACTTCTTCTCCTCCCTGATCCTCTTGTCGATCTCTTCTAGGTGAGCTGCATATTCCTGGTGTCCTTTTCTTTCAGAGCTGACTTTCTCTCTTTTAGCAGCTGTTTCAGGTCCTTGGTGATCCAGGGCTTGGAGTTGGGTACAGCTTGATCTCCATTGTCTGTAGTACCATGCCCACGCAAAAGTTGATGTAGTTGGAGATCACGTCAGTTGTCTTGTCTAGTGGGCTCTCATCGTCCAGAAACACGCCCCAGTCTGTTTATTCAAAACATGCGTGTGTGTGTGTGTGTGTGTGTGTGTGTGTGTGTGTGTATGTGTGTGTGTGTGTGTGTGTGTGTGTGGTGTGTGTGTGTGTAGTGTGTGTTAGTTAGTTAGTGTGTGTGTGTGTGTGTGTGTGTGTGTGTGTGTGTGTGTGTGTGTGTGTTGTGTGTGTGTGTGTGTTAGTGTGTGTGTGTGTGTGTGTGTGTGTGTGTGTTGTGTGTGTGTGTGTGTGTGTGTGTGTGTGTGTGTGTGTGTGTGTGTGTGTGTGTGTTGTGGTGTGTGGTTTGTGTGTGTGTGTGCATACATGCATGCGTACGTAGCTGCGTATATTGTGCCTGTCTGTACGTCGGAGCGTACCACTATAATTCTTTGTAGTTATTTCCCTTTCGTGGCCCAACTCATATCTGCAGGACTCTCATCCACAGTGTGATTTGAAGCTGCCCTGATGTTAAAACACCAAAATAGCAACAACAACAAATTTAAGAAGAAAAAAAAACGGTACCGGCAAGAATCTATATTCTCTTCCCTTTAATTCAGTTGACGTGTAGAAACACTACTTTATACAGCAAAGAAAAAACAAACACTTCTCCTGTCTGAAAATGTTCAGTATTCTTTTCGATAGAAAGTGTTTTCAGTTGTAATGAATTCGCTGAATGATCTTGCATTCCCGTTAGATCAACTCCAAGCATTAGTGGCATTGTCGCTGGGCCACATATTTCACCCCTTTTACTACGTGTGGTTAAAATGAACTCTGTAGTGTTTGTGCAATCTTTGCTGACAAAGCGCGCAAAAAAGGAAGAAAAAAAATTGATAGTGAGATGACTGCAGGCGGAAACTGACACAAACCTAACAGAGAAAGAACTGTTCCGTACGTTGGACAAGTAGAAAAAAGATAGGGGCAACAAAAGACAAAACAACACACGACGCGTTTCGAGACTTCTTTGGCCTTCTTCTCAGGCAAGATTAACCAACATTTGGGACAATTCGAAACGAAGAACAAGCAATCAGTGACTTCTCTTCTTGTAACTACTGGGCGCAAAATGAATCCATTGAAGTCAGTTCACGCGTAGAAATATTAGTTTTGACAGCCAAGGGAAGGAATTAGATGATCTGCTTCCAAATAATTACTTCCCTTGTCTGAAAATGGTCAGCATTTGTTTGAATAGAAAAGTTTTCTTGTTGTCTTTTGTAGTGAATTCGCTGAATGGGAGTAAACGAATTCTACCAAAACATTAGTTTGTACTGCCAAGGGAATGAATTAGAAGTTCTGAATCGAAAGAGTTAAAATTTCCCATTTGTTGATTTTTGGTCTGTCTGCGATTGATATCTGAATCACACACACACACACACACACACACACACACACACACACACACACACACACACACACACACACACTGGTGCATGGCAACCTTTCAACTCAAAATGGACACGCTTAAACGTCGCCTGTTTCAGTACCCAGGGTACACCATTGCAAAAAACGTAGAGTATGCTGGTGATTCAATGGAACTCCTGGGCCAAACAGATACGTTAGAATGAGTTTCAGACATCCAGAGACCAACCAGGTGTACCGTGCATAGACTGCGCTATGTACTAGTTCGGGGGCAGGGTGCATTCCCACCCCCAGATGTGGATGCGTCCCACCTCTGCCCAAATAACATCTGATACTGCCAGACCACATCAGTTTGGAGCCCAGTACAATCAACTATCAGAGAAAATCCTGTGCAGCAGAGGGTCATTGCTCAGGTCACGGCCTGTACCCCCAATGCCTTCTCCACCTCCAACTATAAAGGGGATCAGGAGCCAGAACAGGCGTTGTGCTCACACTGACGTCACTACTGTCATACCATCATGCAGGGGCGGGGCAGGGAGGGAAAGAGTCGGGGAGGGACTGCAGGCGGAAATAGAAGCCTAGTTCCAAGCGAAATGACTACGCCGCCGGACAAACCAATGACAAGACAAACACGACGCCTTCTACAGACCTCTTGTGTCTTGTTCATCAGGCAACATGAAACACCATTTGGGACCATTCAACACGAAGAACGAGCAATCACTCACTTTTTTCTCATCGTGATTGACAAGAGTTACTCCATTTCTTCGTAGGCGTCGCGTTTTGTCATGTCATTTGTTTGTTTCGTTCGTTGGGCGGCATAGTCCTTTTATTGTTTTGAACTGTTTGGAAAGAAAAGGTTGAATCAATCCCACAAAGAGCGATTCCAATGAAGATATTCCTGATCAACCCCAGCCGAATTACTGCCCTTTGCTTTCTTGTAGGAATTACTGCCCTTTTCTTCCTTTTCAAGGTTTCTGTAATTGTTTCTCTCAACATCGATTCACTCTGTGCGCACGAAAAGGACTACAAATGGAGTGAACATAAATCTGATTGTATTGATTTAGAGGGAATGAGTATGGGCATTAAATGTGAAGAGGGGAGCCGGGGAGGGTTGTCAAAAAGAGGAACGATTTAATTCCGTTGAAGCTGTATTTTGTTATGGTGGTGGCTGATGATGTCACTGTGGAGGTTGCTGTTGCTGTTGTTACGTGTCATTGTTCTGTGCATTCTTTACCACGCTGCTCATTGATGACGCTCTCCCATACACAAACCACACTTCATCCGGACACGGCCTTAGCCACAACCAGTCCCAGGGAGCAGTGTGTTTCAGGAGAACCAATATCAACAGGAACAACTGACAAATACATCAGCAAGTGAAGGTCTTCGTAGCCGGATGCTCAAATGGGCACCTCTCTCGTGGTGACCCAAGGCAAATGAAATGTTCTGTTCGGGAGTTACCTTCCCCTTACCTCCCCTGATTGATCAGTCTTGGATTAGCTCGTGTCAACTCTTTCAAATGGGAATGCCTCAGAACCTTCATCATTATTATGTCTATGTCGCTGAAGTCACACAAATAAATGTATCTTATTCTTTACAACTGTGTTGGACCGAAAAGCCCATATTTAAAAAAAAAACTAAACTGGTATTTTGCACGATCGATTTTGGCGCCTCTTTTTCTCCTTCGCCCGCCAGTTAACATGGTTTGTTCGGGAGTTACCTTCCGTCTGACCTCCTTTGATTGATGAATCTGGATTATTTCGTGTCGACTCTTTAACATGTCAGTGCCTCGGAACCTATATCATTATTATGTATACGTCGCTGAAGTCACAACAATGAATGTACTTTATACCTTGGACCAAAAAGCCCATATTTTCCCTAAACTGGTATCTTGCATAATCAATTTCGGCGCCATTTTTCATCTTTCGCCAACCAAACCTGGACTATTTCTTGATTTCCCAAAAGTTTGTCAGAAAAACTGTCGAATCAAAAACGTACGTTCCAAGTCAAGTCCGTAAGCTGTCATTTCGTGCATCGCATACCTACGATCTTTTCCGCACAAGTTTGCGACTCTACGACATGACTGACGATGCCGACCTGTCTGGAACAGTCGCCTTCTTCGTTCCACTTTGTGTCATTGTCGGAGGTGTGCGCTAATTGTCACTCTACGAAATTCAGACTTCCCGATCGACATGTTGTTGATGACTCCATGTCCATGATAAATACAACTGAAAATGTATAGACATTATTGGTCCGTTTCCACAGAGTATTTTTCCAGAGCTAATGTCGACAGCCAGGCGAGGAGGAAAGCCAGTTGTGTTTGGTACTTCTTTTCAAAGACCAAGTTCTCCGCTCAGATACAGTCTTGGAGAATCACATCTACAGGTGTGAACAGACTGAAACGCCTGCTGTTCAGTCATGACAAAAAGAGTTCAAGAGATAAAATTTATCTAGGAGCTACCCCACCCATTTTTGTTTTGCCCGAAAACCCCCCTTTTCACAAACAAATCTCGTCCATCTCATACTACTTTTTGCCAAAATTAACACCTTTTTTTACAACTAAACTTAACATCCAAAAACCTCTAAAATTGACGTAATTGTTACTTTAAAAAGGGGGTTTTCGTGCAAAACAAAAATGGGTGAGGTAGCTCCTAGATAAATTTTATCTCTCCTCTCTTCTGATTCTTGCGCAAAACAATAGGAACGGCTTACTTAATTTTTTTAATTGCTGTTTTTAATTTGGAATAAAAAATGAAGCCCGGAGCAGTTGCAGAGCTTATTGATATATTCAGAGATTGGGAGATGCAGGAAAGGAGCTGGGGAGTTGATAGAGAAGAGTTTGAAGAATTAATTACGGAGCTTTTTGAGCGCGTCGATATGCGGGAAAGCGTAAGGAACGCCATCAGTAAACTACCTCTTTCTTGGCCTCATCTAGTTATAAAGTTGTTTACCATTTTAATTGATCAAATAGCTCCTGAAGATTTTAATCTGACTGCTTCTACTGATCCTGAAGGAGTAACTGTTACCTTTAAACCTGGACAGTTTTTAAGATTAGTAAAAGACTATGAGTAATAAATAACAGCTGCATTTACAATTATTTTTTTATTGCTTTTAAAAAGGGCTTTTAAAAATGGATTGCGACGAGCTATTAAAGTGTGAGGAGGCAGCAGACCTCTGTCATAAAGAAAGATTATACTCTCTGGCTGCATGTGGAAAAACCAGGCAGTATTTAGGCGTTGAACTAAGTATTGAACAGGTTCAGCAATTGTCTACATCAGACGTTGAGAAGTATTACGCTAGGTACGAAGCACAGCTAGGATCAAAAATGGTTAGATCGGTGGGACAGACAATAATTAGTTTATATGCTAAGTTAGTAGGCAAGATAGCGCCGATTGATTCAGAAGAAGATTTAAAATATGACTTAACACAAGATCCGGTTTTAACCAAGTCTCTAGAATCTCTTGCATGTGACATGTATTATAGATTTGGGACGTTGCTATGCCCATTCATCATGGGATTAATTACTTTCAATCATATTAATTTTAATCATATTAATTTTAATCAGACTAAAAAAAAATGAGCGAGCAGGAGAAGAAGACTCCACAGGAGCAGAATGTCCCACAAGTGAATTCTCCACAAGTGAATTTACAGGCGAGTGCCCCGCAAGTGAATCCACAAGTGAGTGTCCCGCAAGTGAGTAGTGTTACTAAAGCTAAAAATTCTGGCCGTGTTGAGGCCGGTCGTAAACTAGCTGAATGGAACAGACTGCAAAAAGCAAACCAAGCAGCAAAACAAAAATTATTAGATAGTAATACAACATCAGCACCGCCGCCGCCACCAACAACAACACAATCAAACTGTAAGATGTATTATTATGTGCTGGGGAGTATTGTTGTTGGTGGAGGGCTTTTAGCATACAAGCGCCTAAAGCCATACTTAGCAACAAAGTTACAAACCCCCACAGTAAAAGAAAAAGAACCGGCTTCTGCAAAAAAAGTACAACCTCCTGCCGTAGACCCATTTTTAATAAATTAGTTTTTTAATGTGTTGTTAAGTACTGGTTAAGTACAAGCTAAGTACTGGTTAAGTACAAGCTAAGTACTGGTTAAGTCAGTTATAGCAAGTTAAGTGTAAGTTAAGTGCAAGTAAAGTGCAAGTCATGTTAAGTACTAGTTAAGTACTAGTTAAGATCTTAAGTTAAGTACTAGTTAAGATCTTAAGTTAAGTACTAGTTAAGTACTAGTTAAGATCTTAAGTTAAGTACTAGTTAAGATCTTAAGTTAAGTTGGCTCTCCAGGGGGCCTATAGCGCATGAAAGCTCGGGATTGATGTAAGTTCGCTTGCTATTGTTAGGGTCTAGTGACTTCTTATTAACAGCAGTTGTGTTTACTTGATGAAGAGTAGAGCGCAGATTAACGTTTTCGTGATAAAATACTTTGCATTCAAAGAGAGCCTGCTTGTAGTTGTCGTGACTTTTTTTTTTTTTTGACAGCTTCTTTACCTATGCCCTTAGCCTTCTTTATCACAGAAGTCTGGGTAGCAATGCTATACATCTTTGCCCGTAAGCCAACATATTCTAGTATAATCGTCCCATTAAGTTCATCCTTCATCTTTCCAATCACTTTCTTGTTCACGGTTGAATGTAAAGGCGAATCTTTTGGATAGTCGCATGTGTCGTACCACCCATCAGCTCCTTTTGCCACTTCTATTTCCATGTCTTTGTAAAAGTCTTCAGTTGGGATGTCCAGAATAAAAGAGTCGGTGTCTGTGTAAAGGACATTTGATTCTGGATATAGCGGCTTAAAGTAATCGTACAGAAATTCTAGCATTAATAACTTTGACAACTCTAGCACGGCAAACCCAATAAACACCGGCTTATCCAACTTCACATTCTGTTTCTTCATCATAACGCCAACCAGGCTATCACTAAACCGTCGAAAGTCTTGGTAGTTGGGTTTAGAGACCAGCTTAATTGCCTGTTTTTCTTTTGTAACTAATCTTACATCTTTACGATTGTGTACGTTTTCCATCGTCTTGCCAAAACAACTGTTGTTCATCAACTTAAAGAAGTCTTTTTCTGAGGCATCAGTGGCCTTGGTTCTAAGGTCGGTGTTCTTCATGATGTATGGCCTCATGAAAGGCCCTTGGTCGAAAGTAATTATTCTGTGAACAGCTCTTAGTTTTAACCCGTGCCTTAAGTAAAACTGTAACAGCTGGTAATGACAGACATATTTAGTTTTGTTAAAGAGGTTAGGCACGAGTTTAGGTGGTTCGGCGGGACTCATCTTTAATTTTTCTGCTGCTAAGGGGAAATCGTTATGGGGGCCGTACAACTCTGCAGGATAATCTAAGTCTACTTCTAAGATTAGCCCTATTGGATTATCGGGCGTAAGCTGTGATAGCATACTCAACACGGCAGTAACCTCATGAGGCCCGTTTATCATTTTAAAATTTCTTAATGGCAGTGCCTGGCTCATGGCCCACCCATACAGATTGTTGGTGTCTAAGTACATCAGATAATTGGATGGTTTAGTTGGATCATAATCGTCTAAATACTTGTTGTTGGCTCTGCGGTAAGGATGACAGGCCATGCTAATGCCTCCTCTCAGCCCATCCTCAATCATCTGAAGTGTATCCAGGTCAGATATTAAGTCAATCTCAATGTTTGTAGACTTCAAGAATGCGTCCCAAGAAAGGCCCGGGGCAGAGATGTACTGTGATGAATCCAGGCCGTAATGTTTCATGCAAGTGAATCTGTAATTCTGAAAGACGTCTGCCAATAAACACACGTCGGCCATCAAGTATTGATCATGATAATCGCCCATCGTTTTGCAGTGTAATTCTGTCCAGGCTTTCTGTGCGTATTCATAGTCGGCGTCAGATATGCCTCCGCCTCTAAGCCGGCTGTAAAAATCGTCTTTATGTGGCAGCGCCGGCTCGTCAAACCTCTCCCACGAGTCCATGTATTCATAAGGATAGACGCCTTTACGAACTAAAGATGAGCCGAAATATTTTTTAGTGATTGGATAGTCTTGCAGAGATTCTGCTAACTTACTTAAACTCCCCATCAGATGCTGGGCAGAGTCATAGAAGGATAAACAGTCTACAGTAAAGGTCATGTACTTTTTTGATGACTGTGCAATACAGCTAACCCTCTTACATTCAGAAGTTATTGCTTGCATGATAAAGTGAGAATCGTAGCCCCGCAAGTTATGAAAGAAGATTGGCATTTTCCATTTTTTGGGGTCGACCTTGAGTTGAAGATTGCAACTGCTGTGCGCTGCCCCTCTGAATTTTCCAGTAATGTGATCGTGGTCCCTTACAGTGTCACCTAATAACTTGCATTTGCATATCCAGCAGTGGGTGGCTGATTTATAACGTTCTTCATCTTCGGGGGTCATCTTAATGTCTGAAAGGTTCAGCTGATTGGAGAATTGATTGCGAAGGTGTTTCATGTGCTCCAAAAATCGACCAGCTGCGTTGGGCCCTCTGTAAATCTCCGGCTGTGTGTGTCCGCCATCTGACCTAACAGCAACAAATGCATAAGAACAGATCTGATGGCGGGACAATAAGGTTGTTTTTTGTTGTGTCCGTTCTTGAGGGTTGTAGTACTGTGGCAAAATCGCTTCAAAGTCAGCATAGACTACGTATGGGCTCATTTGCATTTTGTGTACATTCTTAAAACCAACCATAGACCCTGGTTTGGGTGTAAGAAGTTCGATTTTACAGTCTACAAAACTTTTACAATGCTTCTTATGGCTGTCAGCCGCCTCTACAGTGGGGATCCTGACTAAACACCTTCTACAAAGCCCCTGTTTAGCGGGATCCTTTGTAGTATAAGCCAGAAGTCTACTCATTGTTCTAATTAATACATAATGGCTCTTGGAACCATCTGTAAATAGAATCAAGTCTACATGATTCTCAAGTGATTCGCCGAAAGTAGGAGCGTTGGGAGAGATCCTTAGAGAGACTAGATTGTCTACTACAGACCATGTGTATACGCTTACGGTTATTGGTTTGTTTTGCTCTTCAAACTGATCGATACTTTCTATGCTTACTGGGAAGTTTATGTTATCAAAGTTCAGGCTATCTTTATACTGCCAATAATTAGAAACTCTGTCTGGGTGCTTTTTAACTGAGTGTAAATGCGCCAAAACACACCACATGAAACACATATTGTCAGAATTATGTATGTTTAAGGCTGCTCGTTTAAAAACTAACTCTCTGGGGAGAGGAAGGTAAGAATTGCCGATTATAGGAGAGTATTTGGTTTGTCTTAATTTGATTTCGAGGACTGTTCCTTCAGACCAGCCAGAGCCGCGCAATTTCGCTTCTTCACTTGCATAGTTAAACTGTGTAAGCATGTAATCAGCCCAGCCAGGTGTAAAGTCGTAATAGCTGATTACTTCTTTCTGCCTAGTTGAAACCCAGACTTGCATACTACTATCATCGGGGGTTATATATTCAATCAGAATGGTCAACAACACTTTTGCTGGCGGGTTAATTTGAAGAGACCCTGGGATTTTAGAAATAGCATGTGTTACACTTTCCTGAACGTTTGTGGGGTTAATAATGTCCATGTCTAATTCAATGAACATATTGCTTAATGATTTGTTACTACCCAACAACGTACTGTTGGAAGGCAATATTTCATACTCGGACTCACTTGCTGGGTTCATTTTTTTAAGCCATAATATTTACGTAAATTAAAAAAATAAATGTAAGTAAAAGTAAGTAAACGCGTTTTTATTCTTCACCCAAGCGTTGCAATACTTCAAGACAACCTAATCTTACAAGAACGCCTGCTAATACTTTAGCTTTTTCTGAATCACTACAGTCAATGTTTAACTCTTTGATTGCTTTGTCAAATAGTTCACTATGATTTTTGATTAAATTGTTTACATCATTCTCAAACCCAGATTTACTAAAATCAATGTTTAACACTTTCATCGTTTCGTCAAATAGTTCATTACAATTTTCTATTAAAATCATTAGATCAGATTCGCTGTGTTTGGCCGTCATTTTTAAATCTAAAAATTAAATAAATAAAAAATAAAACTATGAGTATAACGCTGGTTAATTATGCAGTGCCTATTGTTGGTGTTATAGTTTATTCAACCCTAGCAAAATGTTTGTTAAAAATAAAACCGCCCAACATGGGAAAGATAGAAGATTCGCCGAAACTAGTTACAACCTTATTTTTAGCTCTAGCAACAAAAGATTATCTGATTAAAAAGCACATAGACAGTCTTTCATATTATGATTATTTTAATTATTTTTTTAGTTAATAAAAAACATGAGCGAAAAAAAGATTATTAATACGATTTACCACTCTGCTGTAATCAGCGGCCTTAGTATAGGATATAGCGCGTTAGCAAAAAACATGTTTAAAATGAGGCCGGCTGATCTAGGAAGGTTAGACATTGAGGATGTTGTTAAGGTTATAGCTGTAATAACGGCAGGGATTGCCTCAAAAGACTTTCTTGTTGCACAGGGGATTATCCCAGAAAACATCAATGCATAGAAAGATTAATGCATTTAGGCAGATTGATTTATAAAAAAAGATTCATTCTAAAAAAGATTCATTCATTTATAAAAAGATGTCCGGATTAGTTCTGATGGTGGGCGGGCTATTGTTAATGCATTGGCTTTCTCTGGCAGCAATTATATGTTTAGTAAATTGCGTTCTGATGAAGAGAGAGAACGCCATAACAAGGCAATGGAAGATTTAGCTAAGGCAAGAGACGCTTACGAGAAAAGGAAAATTGCTCACTTAGACTTTATTAATAAAAAGTTAAGAGAACAGGGACATGCAGAGCACACATTTACAGACGTTGATGAAGCAATAAATGAATATTACTTAGTGACAGGAAAGAAGTTTCTAACATCGGCACCGCCAGAACTGTCTGACTTTTATGAACCATCTGAGGATCAGAAAATGGTAGAAATAGGCTTTATTATAGGTGCTATGGGAGCAATCTTTCTTCTTGCATATTCAATCTAAAAACATTGTTAAAAATGTAATAAAAAACAGTCCCTTCTTATGGACGATACGAAGTACAAAATATATTATTCTCCTAGAGGGTATTGGAAAGGAAAGGCCGCTATTGATAAACTGAGTAAAGCTGCTAGGGTGTCTGAATCAGAAGCGAAAGACTGGCTTTCAAAACA
Source organism: Conus canariensis (assembly GCA_033310375.1). Classification (NCBI taxonomy): domain Eukaryota; kingdom Metazoa; phylum Mollusca; class Gastropoda; order Neogastropoda; family Conidae; genus Conus; species Conus canariensis. The sequence continues at coordinate 41,585 of JAMYXO010000181.1, read as the reverse complement.
AGCGATCTGGCAAATATATCTGCCTGCCCCAAAAAGAATAATAAGGCCTCGATTTGTTAACTCAGTTCCTAATGACACCCACCAGATGGACTTGTTGTATCTTCCACATGACAAAGTTAGAAGAAAAAAGTTTAAGTATGCTCTTACAGTTGTTGACATGGCTTCAAGGTATAAAGATGCTGAGCCTTTAACGGATAAAAGCTCAACTGCTGTGGCTGTGGCTTTACAACAAATATACATGCGAGGTCCATTAAAGTATCCTAGGCTGATCCAGGTTGATGATGGGAAAGAGTTTAAAGGAGCTGTAAACCAACTGCTTTTAAGACATCGGGTTACAGTTAAGAGAGGGATTCCAGGCAACCATCGCTCCCAGGCTCTAGTAGAAAACTTTAATAAGAATCTAGCTGAGCGCCCGTTTACCTATCAATACCACAGAGACCTTATGGACAAAACACGCAACACAGAAAGGGTCAGGAGATTGCCAGCAGTCTTACGCGCCATGAACAATGAAGAATCTAAAGCAACGGGTCTTAAGCCAGTAAGCGCGATCAAATTAAAAAAAATAAGTATTACTGAAGACATCCAAGGTAATCAAAAACTCTTGCCGTTCGGATTAAAAGTAAGATACTTGTATGCTCCTGGAGAGGCAGAGGGCGATGTTAGAATTAGAGCCACAGACCCCATATGGAGCGTAGATGTATATGAAGTTGAAAGAATTATGAAAACAGCCCCTCCCGTATATTATTTAAGAGAAACTCTTTCTTCTACGTCTAAAAAGCCTGCCCCTAAAAGATCGTTTGTTCGCGAAGAGTTGCAAGTTGTCCCACCAAACACAGTGCCTGTTAGTTAAAAAAAAATAGTATTTATTTTTTGTTAAACTTATGATTTATTTATTTTTGTTAAACTTATGATTTATTTATTTTTTGTTAAACTTATGATTTATTTTAGTTTACATCTTATTTTTTTAGTCTATTTTTGGGTTTAACTGATTGTTTGCTTGCTTTTCAATGTTCTGTTTGATTGTCTCAGTGTCTACCTGTTGCGAAGTAAAAGTCTTTCTCCACTCCTTTTGAAGTTCAGTTTTTTTGTCGTCTGTAATCCTCACCATCAGCCATAAGACGCTCAAATTCTTCAGCTGTAATGTTTTCGTCCTGCAATGCTTTGCTTATTCTCAGTCTTAATGAACAAAGTTTTGCTGATGCTAGGGCTACAATGGCAGTGTGCTTTTGTAGTTTAGGCGTTAATTTTTTTTAAAACAGCACTCACAATCATAGACATAGCACCTAAACCCAAACCAGGGCTCCCTAATGCTAAAGAGGCTGGCGCTCCGGCCCCAGTAGCTAAAAGAGCAATGCTAGACCCAGCACTTACGCTCGCTACAGCTGATGAGCCGGTGATTATATAAGAAAGAGTATTTAAAACTTTAGCATATTTCTTTCTAGTAACCCTATACTTATCCAAGTCACTTTCTATTTCTTCTTGAAGTTCAGTTATTTGCTCTAACCTAAACTTTTGAGCTTGATCATCCATTTTTTAATTAAGTTTAATTTTTTAATTAAGATTAATCCTGTACATATCTCCTTATTAGCCCTTCTGGCAGCACTTCATCAACAGAGTAAAACGCAATAAAATCAACATACTTAATAAAAATAAAATCGAGTACTGTTAGTTTAGTATTGTCAACCATCACAGAGACTTTGTCAGATGATACAGAAGTGTTTATTTCATCCCCGTTTTTAGTAATAACAATAACAAGCCTAAGAGGCCCGTCCAAGTTTTCAGACTTTATTTGTACGCCTCTGATTAACGTATGTTCTGGCAAACTAGGATCAGACTCCCTTGGAGTAATAAATAAGCGAAAAAGCATCGTCATTTTTCTAGGCAGTGATTCTAGTTTTGGGTTAAACTCTAAGCCGACGGTGTCGCCCCCCACTTCGGCTAAGGACTTCTTTCTCCGCAGCATATATTCAGAGCCCTGCTTAGTTATTTCAATCTGCTTTTTCTGTTGTAATCCTGGGACTAGGCTAGCAAGAAGGCGTCCTTCATTCAAAGCTTTTCTAAAATTGTATTTCTTATCAAAGTATACATAGGGGCTTCGTAGTTCAAACTTTAAATTCCAGTTAATGTCAGGAAGCAATGCCCAGGCATTCTCTCGTTTATGAAGTTTGTATTCGTGTTTGCCAAAATCGTTTGCCCTTAGATTTCTTATCTCTTCCAGGGTAGGATATTGCTGTCGTTTTTTATCTTCAATTTCTATTCGTTTGTAAACGCCATCGTCGGTGTACTCAAATCCATAAACATTTCCTGCCACTCCTATTAGATCAAAGTCAGTTGTATCTGCTAGGTCTTTTATCTCTACTGCAACGCATTTAGGAGCTAACTCTGCTTTTGATTCAGGCCCTCGAGACATTCTTTTTAATATAAACAATTTATTATTAAACAATCTGTAATAAACAATCTGTAATAAACAATCTATAATAAACAATCTGTAATAAGCAATCTATAATAAATAATCTATAATGAGCAAACGTATTGAACTGGCGGGTCAGTCCGTAAGCATAGTTTAGCGTGCTTAGATTTTTCTAGCTGCTCTTTTATTTTTTTTAGTTCATCCTTGTCCCTGATTATATAGTTTTCACTTAAACACTCTTCAAAACTATCCCTGTCCTTAGTATAGAATAAGATGACTGATTTTAACTGCGATCTAAAGTCTTTTAAGACAGCATTGTATTTCTGAGTTAAGAGCCAAACAGAAACTAATGCGTGTCTTCCGCTAAAGGCCAGCTTAGACAGAGTCCTTCTTTTTTTAACAATGTCTTGTTCGGCTGAACAGTCATCAATAATAAACAGCGTTTCGGTTCCCTCAAATAGCCTACAGTAATGTTCTAAACGGTCGCTTAGCTTGTCAGTAGGATCAACTAAAAATATATTCTCGTCTGTCCAAACAAACTGCCTTTCTTTGTAAGACTTGTTGTGCTTAATGGTTGTGCAGAATATAACAATGTACTCGTAATGAAACCTGTAGACTGTTTGTAACAAATCAAGCACGAAGACAGTTTTCCCACACCCAGTAATCCCACAAATAAGCGAACAGTGCGGGTCTTTAGGCAAAAAGTTCAAACTATCCATCTGTTTTAATAGGCTATTTCTTTCAGTCTATTTTCTTCAATGTTCAGCTGGGCGTCATAAACCACAAAAACGTGCATTTGTATCTGGCCATTCTCCTCCTCTTCCTTATTAATCTGTATGAGTATGCCATCTGACCCTACCCTTCTTCCACTCCCGTGCAGTCTGTTGTCATACGTGGATCTAAAATCCAGCCACAGCCCATATTTGTCTGTTAGATAATCTTCGAGTCTTACATCGTGAAGGTGAAGTTTTTTACACACATGATCGGCTGTGGGGCTTGTCTGTCTGCCTCCAGCGAATAACTTTCTTATTTCATCAAAGTGTTGGTCAGGTAAAAGTCCAGCCGAATACAGCTGAAAAGGCTTGCCATCTACTGTGCAAGACAGCTGCTCAATTTTTGGGTTGTAAAACACCTCAGATTAAAAGGAGCTGAGGGTTCAGTAAATAGCAAGAGAACCCCCTTTAGGGACCTTAAAGAATTGCTTATAGCTATTTCCCAGACAGTGTCTTGCTTGTTTTTAATCGCTAGACTGTGGTGTAAAACTCTTTCAAAGTAAACAACCGCCCTACTTTTATACTGATTTAAGATTATTCTAGCCAGTTCAGGGTTAGTAACAACATCAAAATTAAGAGAGATGTTACTAACAGTGTATCTAGCTGTTGGGTCATCTGATAGAATAACAGATCCGCTGTCATTGAATGTCAGTTCGTAAGTAAGTTTGTCTCTTAGTGCGCCTTGGTAATATGGCTGATGGGTTTTTAACAGTTCAAAATCTAGAGGGATGCAAAATCTGTTCTTAAATGCTTGCGCTATTGCCTGGTCTCCCTCGTCTTCCTTTGCATCTGCAGCATTAAGCCTGTGCTTAAGACCGTTTGGGCTCTGGATTCCTTGAAAGATTTTGTCTTTCCTTTCTGTTCTAGGCAGCCACAGGTCCGAATAGAGATTAAAAATGTCTGCGCTACTCGGTGAAAAGACTTCTCTACCCTCCAGTTTAATTACCATATTTTTAATGATGGCCCTGCCCAGGTTAGCAACGACAGTAGCATTAGGATCCGCCGACTCAATATCTATTTTGAATGACAGCCTGGCAGTGCCTGGCATTATAACATCGTCGGGCCCGAGGTCACTAAATCTTACTGTTAACATTTCATTAGGCTCAATTGTTGATGGATTATTTACAACACGCACAGTCTGTCTTATGCCTTTTATGCCATGGGGCTCCTTCGCTTTTCTGAATGGATCGAGGTCGCAGCCGTATGGGTTCATTTTTTATAAAACAAAAAATAATAAATATATAAATATGGCTGATGAAGATTTTGACGCGGTTGATCCTATTGAAGAAGAAGATGAAGAAAGAGAGCCGAGTCCTTCATTGCAAGAAGAACTTGAAGGAGCAGGATTAAGCCAAATACGATTGTTAGATAGAATTGAATCGTTATATGGCAGTATAGGGCGAGAGCTGCCAGAAGCGCTTAATGTTTCTAATTTTTTAACAGATGAAAATAATCATTTGTTTGTAAGAACTAGTAAAGGAAAGCTTGTACGGCTTACTACAAAACCAGACCCAACCCAGTTTTTAAGCAGGAGCACAATTCTTAGAGAGCTCCCTATTTCTGACCAAAGGCAGTTAAACTTTATTGGCAATCTAAGGTCTGAGGCTGTTAGCGCTTTACAGAACTTGGGGCAAAGGCTGCCAACACGATCTGAAATGCAAAACATACCTCTTCAAGAATTAAATCGAACAGCAGATGAACTAATAGCAGAAATTGAGACGAGTTTTAATGAGGAGACACAATTAAAAACAATTGATGATTCTCCATTGCCTATGCGTGAAATCATGGGTCTTAATACTGCTCTAAAGACTATAAGGGGTGAACTAACAAACAATTTGGCAAAACTTAGTGAACTAGATAGAGAGATAGAAGAAGAAAGAAATAAACTGGCCGATGCAGATGATAACAATTTAGGGCGAGAGGAAAAGGCTAGAATACAGCAGAAAATACAAGATTTAATGCTAGAAAGAGCGGCCAGGTTAGAAGCGTTGTCTACTAACAGAGAAAAAATAGCGTCCCAAACAAACAGAATCAGAGAAACTATAAACAGAATACTTCATGAAAATACTACGTTAGCAGAAAGAATACGGATTCTGTTCAGAGAGCAGGGGATTACAATAGTTAGTATATTAACAGCCGTTGGGTTTGCTATCTCTACACTGGTTTATGCATTAACTGGCGGTGCGCCAACAGGCTCAGTAGCTCCTCCAACGCCTCAGCCTGGTAAAAGTTGGATTAAAAAACAATTGCACCATCTGGCAAACCTATTAAAGAAGTTAGCTGCCAAAGCGCTTGATGCTCTGCCTGGCATAATAGGCAGTGTTGTTAGTTGGGTTTTGTCTACCATAGGCAAAGTGGCTGGTTATATGGCTGACCATCTGTGGACTTTTGGGCGCTGGCTGCCGGTTTAATTTTTAGTGAAATAAAGTATGGCTAATCCAGTAAAAGTTAAAAAACACAACAAGGGCTGTCTTTTCGCTGGTGTGTCTGTCGGGGTGAGGTACATCAACAGGCGGTGGACTGCTTTCTGGGCTGCTTATAACTGGTGGCGGTGGGTCGCTTTCTGCAGGTTCTGGGCTAGATACTTTTTTTAAAATGGCTGGCGCGGGCCTTGTGTTTAAGCCTTGATTGTGTCCTAAGTTTTGGTCGTCTCCGGCTATGAGGATTTCATTATTATAATTCTGTATCATGCCAATCTGCAGTCTAAGGTCAGAAGGCAGCATGTATAATCCATGGCCCACAACAAAGTCAACCTTTGACCTAGCATGTGAAAGAACGTTTTGGTACCTTTGTATGCTGGAAGGCAAATCAACAGCAGAGTTAATAGCATCTTCTAAATTAGCTAGAAATTGTTTTCTGGCATCAAAGCCTGTAGATTGATCCACTATGCTAGACTTGGTCTGTGCTTGCGCTCCTAATAGACACCAAACGTACGTGCGTATGGAGTCATTAAGTCTTTGCACTCCTGGCATTGTTAGGCCTTTACTTTCATCCAAGATAAATGTTGCCCAAGCAAGGGTGTTTTTGTTCTATTGACCCCAATCTAACTTGGGAGTTTGACTTAAAAGAGGTGTGGCCGGGCCAATAGTCAAAATTATATTCTCTACGCTGACCCCACAAATACAATGTGCCCAACCCGTGATTGCGGTCTAACTTTTGTCTAAAGTTATTTGAAGGGTTAATGTTAAATTCGTTGCAGATTCTTTCATATGCATTATTGTCCATTGAGCTGTTGAATGGATTAAACGCGTTGTCGTTGGGGAGGCGCACCTGTAGTTCAGTTAGTATGCGCCTATACTGGTAATAAACATGAAAGTTATATACTGACCTTACTAAGAGGTTGGGGTGGTTTAAATGGTTTGTATATGAAACACCGCAGCCGGTGGTTGAGCAGTAAACTGCAAAATTTAACTGATTCTGGTAAAAAGCCATGGGATGAGTTGACCATGCTGATGGCACTCTATCACTCTTTATTGGAGGATTTAAATATCTAGTTAGTGGGTTTACAAGTCTAACTAGAAAGCCATATGATTCATCCACTGCGATGGTTAGGTTACTAAAGTCCAAAGATTTGGGCTCATAAACCCCTCCTACATCGTAAGCGGCACTTTCATTATATTTAAAAGGTTCCATTTTTAAATAGATTTTTAAAAAAAGGATTTAAAAAGGATGTACATTTATATAACTAAACAAAACACAAGTGTGTTCTTAAAGTATCCAATTAACAATAGGCGCGGTAATAGTAGGGTTGCTCTTAGAAAAATTGGTTTTAAAGTTAAGTGGTTTAATATATCTGAAGAAGCTCAGAATAACTGGATTAATATCAGTAATGAAGAGGGCAATCAAATAACTCATGAAAAAATACCAGAAGGCTATTACAGCTTTTGTTCTTTAAAAGAAGTATTTAACGAATTAGGCATATTGCTAAAAATTAACGAAGCAAACCTCAGAATTACTATGCATTTTCCACTAGAAGAAAAAAGAGAATACACTTTTCCTAAAGGCCTTGCTAGAATCTTGGGTTTCCACAGTGCTAGCAGATCTTATAAATTTAGTACAAGAGAAAACATCTATCAATTTGAAGGTAATGAACCATGTGATTTTCTCGTTAACCCGATGTTGTATGTTCATTTACGAGAGTTAAAAACAAACACTAATTTATTTGATGGCAATCCATCTACAGTTCTAGGAGTACTGCCATCAATCAAGGCGGGGTTTTGCGATTATCAGTTAAGCACATTTGGTGAAGACAGTCAATTTAAAGAATTAGTTGAGTGGGGCTATAAATTCAGTGTGTGTAAAAATAACTAACCAAGATGGAAGGCTGGTTGTTTCTTCTGATTTGTTGGTGGTGCTGGAAGTGGAAGAGCGTACTGTAAACCATTAGATTTTTATGCTATGGAGAGATAAAATTTATCTAGGAGCTACCTCACCCATTTTTGTTTTGCACGAAAACCCCCTTTTTAAAGTAACAATTACGTCAATTTTAGAGGTTTTTGGATGTTAAGTTTAGTGTGTAAAAAAAGGTGTTAATTTTGGCAAAAAGTAGTATGAGATGGACGAGATTTGTTTGTGAAAAGGGGGGTTTTCGGGCAAAACAAAAATGGGTGGGGTAGCTCCTAGATAAATTTTATCTCTGTTCATGCTGTTTGGTGTTCCTCATCGCAATAGAGAAACATTGGACACAAACTCCTTCACTGCGGGTTCATTCTCCGATTTTAATCACCAACAATGTCTTACAGCGACAACGTTATCCAGTGTGACATGTTTCATATTATTCCTTGGGTTCTGAAGTTGTCATCCATAGTCTATGAATATGTTGGAATGCTTTGAACGGACGGCGAAGCAGAGAACACGGAAGCTACTACAGAAAGCACAAACTTGTGTCAGGTTCCTGCTTCGCCAGGCCCGTTTGGTCTGCGGCACCGTGTTGCTGACACCCACACTCACACATATACACACACCTACAACTACACACACATTACACACACATCAAAATCATACACACACACACACACACACACACACACACACACACACACACACACACACACACACACACACATACACACACACACACACACACACACACACACACACACACACACACACACACACACACACACACACTATTATTGTTATCTTGTCAGAAAAACGTCAAGAATAACAATTAGGTCCCGTAATCACTGATTGAACATGACATATAAGACATCTTCAGCACTCTTTAATAGCCTTTCACTAATTAAGAAGGGAATTGGTCAAAAGCAATATCCCAGACAACGTGACAAAAAGAACACACACACACACACACACACACACACACACACGCGCGCGCGCGCGCGCGCCACACACACACACACATACACACACACACACACACACACACACACACACACACACACACGCGCGCGCGCCCACACACACCACAACACACACACACACACACACACACACACACACACACACACACACACAACACACACACACACACACACACACACACACACCACACACACACACACACACACACACACACACACACACACACACACAAACACACAACACACACAACATGTAACACAGCATGAGACAGATCAAACAGACGAGAGGAAATACGACAGTCAGACAGACAGACAGACAGACAGACAGACAGACAGAAAGACAAAAGAGAACAAGAGGCACAGCGACGGAGTACAGACAAAAAAGAATGGACAACAAGATAGACAGAAAAAGCAGATGGGATTACAAATGAAGCAACCAAACAGCAACATGACAAAAGACATCAGCATAAAATAGGAAATAAGACAACGACTTTTTAAATAAAGAAATCAAGAGAGAAAGATACAAAGGAAAGAAAGAACTTTGAAAGTTGGGGGGGGGTGGGGGCAAAAGAAAGAAAAAAGGAGAGAAAAACAGGATCACAGGAAGAAAGAACGAAAGAAGGAGTAAAGAAGACTGGAAGATAGGAAGAAAGAAGGAAAGATCGATAGATAGAAAGAAAGACAAACATCAACCAACAAAAAGAAAGAAGTGCACACCGAAACAAGGCACAATTGACACAAAGTTGCCATCCGTCTGTCTGGAGAGACAATGGTGTTGTGCTGCAGGTGAAGTCTCCGTCATCAGTGTCTGTGGGTGCCGACGCCATTCTTTGCCCGTCTGCGGCGCCTCCGTTCTTCCCACTGGGCCTCTCTCCTCTGCTCTGCTCTGCTTGCTTGATGCCGGCCTTGACGGTGGACCGCCAGCTGACCCGGTCTGAAGCTGCTGTCTCCAGGTCTGCTGGGTCGAGGTTGCCAAAGACAAACACAGAAATTTTCGACAACAACAACAACAAGAAGAGTACAGAAAGAATGAAAGGGAGACACGATGAGGATGTTTTCAATAAAGAGAGAAATAGACAACAAAACAACACAAAAATTGACAAGACATGAACATAGAAATGGTCATTGAAGTACAGAGAGAATGAAAGACGGACACGAGCAAGTTTGAAGAGAGAGAGAGAGAGAGAGAGAGAGAGAGGAGAGAGAGAGAGAGAGAGAGAGAGAGAGAGAGAGAGAGAGAGATACAACAAAGCAACTCCAGAAAAGGATACAAAGACATAAACTGATTTTTTAAACAGTAAAGTATAGGAAAAATGATAGAAGATGGACAAAGAAAAACAGGAGTTTTTCAAGAAGAAGAAGAAAGAAAGAAGAAGACGCTCAACAAGAGAATGTTTTTGGTTGCTTGTTTGTTCTCTTCGTGGGCAACAACAGTATGCTGTATTCGCCTCCGTTTATCTCGTCTGACCTAACTGGCAGACCACACAACGTACATCTTGTTCCGCTGGTTTCTCCCCGAGTTTTTTTCTCCCATCGGAGGAGGACGACTGGCTATTCTGTCATAGAAATAACACCACGGTTCAATGGGAACAGGTCGACCTCAAGCTCTCGCCCCCTACCGTCGGCAGCGCAAATTTTTCGCTTTGTGAGTGTGCTTGTTTGTTTGTTTTTTCCTTTTCGTGGGAAGGCGAAGATAATGCCGAGTACACTGCTTTCCCTCCGAACACGTTCATGCATGCGTGCGTGCGTGCATGCATGAATGTGTGTCTGTTTCTCTATGTGTATGCGCGCGCGTAGCTGCATATGTTGGTGCCGGTCTGTTCGTCGGAACATACAGCAAGATTTCTTTGTAACTGTTTCCTTTGAAAGTGATGGTGGTGGGTTTAGTTCAAAAAGGAGCAAGAGATGCTGTACGTATTGTTTTAATTACTGTTTACGTTTCCTGCCCCATTTTGGATTTCTTTTCAAATTAGAAACCAAAATTAATCAGAAGTTATAACATTTTTAAAGAAAAAGAAAGCATTAACTACGAGGAATATTGCTAAACAAAAACCAAACACATAAAAACTAAAAAAAAGAAAGGCTGAGCAGGACTGAAGTATGATCTATGGCATGGCTCCTATTAAAACCAACTTCGCCAGTCCTGTGTGTTTGATACCAAATCTAATCACAGTTTTTGCTGTTATGGATATGACGGTAAACACTCTACGAAAGTCTTTGACAGGGAAAGCGACAGAAATATAAGAAAGCAATAAGAGTGCGTTTGAACATACTGCCACGTTACGTGTGCGAGCGCGCGCGAACTCATTCCACTTTCTCCGTGTACGTGTGTGTGTGCGCGACTGTAGTTTAAAGTACAGTGGTAGATATTGGTGTGAGTGTAGTTTAAAGTACAGTGGCAGATATTGGTGTGACTGTAGTTTAAATTACAGCGGTAGATATTGTGTGACTGTAGTTTAAATACAGTGGTAGATATTGTGTGACTGAGTTTAAAGTACAGTGGTAGATATTTGGCGTGACTGTAGTTTAAAGTACAGTGGTAGATATTGGTGTGACTGTAGTTTAAAGTACAGTGGCAGATATTGGTGTGACTGTAGTTTAAAGTACAGTGGAGATATTGGGTACTGTAGTTTAAGTACAGTGGTAGATATTGGTGTGACTGTAGTTTAAAGTACAGTAAGGGGCTTAGAAGTACAGTGGTAGATATGGTGTGACTAGTTTAAGTACGTGAGTATTGGGGTTGTGACTGTAGTTTAAAGTACAGTGGCAGATATGTGTGTGACTGTATGTTTAAATTACAGTGGTAGATAATTGGGTGACTGTAGTTTAAAGTACAGTGGTAGATATTGGTGGTGATTGCAGTGCAGATTTCTTCCCCTCCCACCTTCATTTCTCTCTCTCTTCTCTCTCTCTCTCTCTCTCTCTCTCTCTCTCTCTCTCTCTCTCTCTCTCTCTCTCTCTCTCTCTCTCTCTCTCTCCACTACCCTGGAAGGATGACAAAACTGTTGGTCTAAACAGCTCATTACGCCACCGATGAACTGAATCCTCATAAATAATTACATATATAGAAAAGCGCGTGCT
>JAMYXO010000181.1:10000-25000 GCA_033310375.1 Conus canariensis | reverse complement strand
GGTTCCACAAGAAGCCGCCAGAGTAGTGAAGACTGGTTTTAAACATATCTATTCTTGGACGGGGTATTACAATTTTATAAAAATGGCGATTTTCATTCAATCTAAATTTCTCTGTAATTGAAGGGGGAGCACGACCCGAAAGAATCTTAAACATGAATAAAGCTTTATTGAATTTAAGCTTCAAGTTTAATGGTAAAATATCCAGATCTGTATAGTCAGAGTATGATAACGTAACCGATTTTAACAGAACTAATTTCAGGGAACGTCTATAAAGACTAAACAAAGGTTTGAGTATATGATTACTTGCTGAATCCCAAATTGTAGATGCATAATTTATATGGGATTCAATATAAGCGTGAAAAAATATTTTACGTGAATGGCAGTCTAGGAAATGCTTTATCTTGGACAGCTGGTATATCTTTTTTGAAACTGTTTTGCACAAAGACCGTACATGTTCTGACCATGACAGATTGTTATCTATAACTACTCCTAAGACTTTATGACAGACTGTTTCTTCGATAGTTATGCCATTGATAGAAAGGGGTGTGCTCGTATAAGAAAGGGTTTGACGTTTTTGTCTTGTGGTTATAATCATATGTTTGGTTTTGACAGGGTTTAAACACATATGGTTTAATTCAGACCATTTGGTTAGCTGGTTAATACTTTGCTGTAATAACATAGATACTTTTTCTCCTTTGCGATCACACGTATGAACAGTAGTGTCATCGGCGAACATATCACAAAGCGCTGGGAGAAACAGGGGGAGATCATTAATATATATTGAGAAAAGTATGGGTCCTAGGACGGAGCCTTGAGGAACACCATGTTTGAGAGGCAAGATAGAAGACTGGCGTTCATGAATTGAGACAATTTGTGTTCTGTCGCTTAAAAACGAAGAGATGAGTTCTAGAGCATTACTGGATAAACGGTACAATTTTAACTTTTTTAGAAGCAGTGTGTGGTCAATTACATCAAAAGCTTTTGCAAAGTCAATAAAAAGGACACCGGTCACTTTGTTTTCATTGATATTTGTGAGCCATTTGTCTACTAGGTTGGTCAGTGCAGTGTGGCAGGAGTGATGTTTCCTGAAACCAGACTGATTAGGGTGAAATAAGTTATATTTGTCAAAATGGTTAAGAATACATCTTCTTAGATGATCCTCTAAAGGTTTTGATACCACAGACAGGATAGAAATTGGTCTGTAATTACAAGGATCCGAGGTGTCACCTGATTTATAGATGGGTCTTACCCTAGCAATTTTGAAAGATTTAGGAAATTGGTTTTTAGATATACATAAATTGAAGATGTAGGTCAGTGTATCAGAAATAATTGGAGCTGCAAGTTTTAGGATGTTGCCATCAATACCGTCTAAGCCACGAGCACATGTTTCTTTTAGACGGATCAGGGCATTATATACATCATGGACTGACATTAAGGGGATGTCTAAGTCTGAGGATATGGCTTTTGAATCACAGAAATCGTTTAATAATGTAAGAGTGTTTTGGACAGATCTGTCTAATTTTATTGTTGTCTTAGCAATATTACAAAAATGGTCATTAAGTTTCTCGGGACACAGGTCTTCATGAGATGTATTTTTACTGATGTTTTTGTTCGTCAGCTGATTGATAGCATTCCAAATTGCTCTGCTATTGGTATTAGAAGAAACAAGTTCTTGAAAGTACTTTTTCTTAGCTGCTCGTTTTACATAATTAACATGATTTCTTTGATTTACAAATTCTTTCTTCGCTCCCGTAGACAAAAGGTGATCTCTTTGGTTCATAGCGTCCTGTACATCTTTTGATAGCCATGGTAACAGAGGGCTGCTTCTAACACGCTTGGTTTTGAAAGGTGCATGTTTATCATAAATATTTAAAAAATTGTGGTACCAAACTTCCCAGGCTTCATCAGGATTTGTAAATTGGTAGACTAGGAAAAGATGTGAATTGCTCAAATCAAACAAAAATTTATTTTTATCAAAATTCCGTAAGCACCTGTATCTTATAAACGTGTGACCATTCTTCGGAATTTTAACTCCTTTTTTCGACCAAGTGAAGCATACTGGGAAATGATCACTACAACCATACAGCGGTGAACACACTTCTATTATATTGCTTTTTGTCGTGGTGTAAATGTGATCAATAAGAGTTTTGGATGTGGGTGTTACCCTTGTGGGTTTATCGATTAACTGGACAAGTTGAAAAGATTCATAACAATGAACCCATGTGTTGTTACATTTTAGCAAATCAATGTTAAAATCGCCTAACAATATCAGCTCATCCGAAAGCAAGGAAATATCTTCTAACAGTAGAGTGAAATTGTCAATCCAACTGACATGTTCTGCTGGATTGCGGTATATGAAACCCAGATGAACTGGCTCACATTTTTTAAAATCAACTTGGATCCATACTGACTCGATGTTATGGTAATTACGAGGTTCAACACATTTAAACTTTATACTATGGTGAATGTACACTATCAAGCCCGTCTCTTTGGGACTGTTTAGCATCTTTGCGGATTGATATTATATCCAGGAATGGAGATTTCAGAATCTAGAATGTGTTCTGTAAGGCGTGATTCGGCAAAGCCAAAAATATGGAAATGCTACCAGCATTTGTCAAAACATACGAAACATCAGATATTTTATTGATTAAGTGATTTATGTTGAGGAATCCCACTCTAAAAACCATCTTTAGACGGCCAAGTTTCTAAAGTGTCAGGCATCTTTAAGATCGGCTAAAGCAGACGAAGAGAGGGGGATACACGAAGTATTAAACGTGGGGGAGGACGGAAGAAGGGTAAGTAGTGAAGGGAGGGAGGGGACAAAAGCCCCAAGCAAACAAACAAAACCCCAAACAAACAAAAACAAAAAACCCCGACGAGCTACAACAACAACAAAGAAAAACAGTGAGGCAGAATGACAAAAAGTAATACAAGCTTATGTATGAACAATGGAAGAAACTTTAGCCACAAGCACACAAGTAATGCTTGTTGTTTACAATACTAGTATCTATACTTGAGTCGGTCTTACAAGATTAACGAGAAAGATATTATCATTACCAAGATCCAGAAAACTGTGAGTGCGTTAACGTGCATATTACATCATAAATTTTAATACGCACATAGGCAAACATTCACAACCCAAAAATATAAACAGACATGCACACACATTTATAAACTATAAATGCGCTAACATGCACAAAACAACATGTATTATTTTCATACGCACATAGGCAAGCACTCATTCACACACTAAAGCAAAGAAAGGTATGCACTCAAATTCACTTACAAAAAAAAAAAAAAAAAAAAAAAAAAAGTATAAGCATACGGAAGTTATTTAAAAAAAAAAAAAAAAAAAAAGTCATCCTTTATAAGAAGATGAGGATACTGATGGATATCTTCGTGCGCGTACGTACACGTGTACACAAACCTAGACAAACGCACGCACGCGCCCGTGCAAAGCACCCCCCTCCCCTTCCCAACACATCCACACACACGTGCGCGCACGTGCGTGCGCGCCTCGAAAAGAGACACAGGGCAAAAGAGAAGGGAGTGAGGTAGACAGATATTGAACTAGTGGTAAACATGTAATGTCATTAATATGGGGACAAGCCGCTTTGATTTCTCAGTAAATGTGAAGCCATCCTCAGCAAGAGAGAGAGAGAGAGAGAGAGACTTCATAAGCAAATAAACGAACACAAGCCTGTGTTATTGATCATGGACGACTGGTCACAGTTCAAAAGCAGGGAACGTGGTGGGCGATTGAGGTGGGATGTGTACACACACATGTCATTGCCGTTCTTGCCCTCGACCTTTTAACAACCAATTAGCTAATTGATTAGGAGGCGGGAAGGCAGAAAGGTCATGGAAGTCATGTTTGGGAAACAGGCAGAAGTGGTTCCAGCTGCCTGACCACTGGGCATTGTCATGTCCATTGACCGACTGAGGGCTGCGCGCTCTTTTGACCTTTGGGTGTTTGTGGACATGAAACTTTTCTGTGTGGCTGTGTGGTTTGTACTGCCAAGGAAATGAGTTAGAAGTTCTGAATCGAAAGAGTTAAAATGTCACATTTGTTGAATTTTGTTCTGTCTGCGATTGATATCGGAAGAAAAAAGAAAGAAAGAGAGAAAAGAAGGTACACAGGAAGAACGATAGAATGAAAGAAAGGGAGTACAGAAGACTGGAAAAGAGAAAGAAAGAAGGAAAGATCGATAGATAGAAAGACAGACAGACATCAACAAACAAAAAAGAAAGAAATGCACACCAAAACAAGGCACAAATGACGCAAAGTTGCCATCCGTCTGTCTGGAGAGACAATGGTGTTGCGCCATGGATTAGTCAGTTGTGGAGTTGCAGCGCCCGCTGTGGCTGAAGAGCCTGATCCTCGAGCGGCAGTTGCTGCAGGTGAAGTCTCCGTCATCAGTGTCTGTGGGTGCCGACGCCATTCTTTGCCCGTCTGCGGTACCTCCGTTCCTCCCACTGGGCATCTCTCCTCTGCTCTGCTCTGCTTGCTTGATGCCGGCCTTGATGGTGGACCGCCAGCTGACCCGGTCTGAAGCTGCTGTCTCCAGGTCTGCTGGGTCGAGGTTGCCAAAGACAAACACAGAAATTTTCAATAACAACAAGAAGAAAAGTACAGAAAGAACGAAAGATAGACACGATGAGGATGTTTTCAAAGAAGAGAAAAATAGACAGCAAAACAATGCAAAAATTGACAAGACATAGCCCAAACACAGAAAAAAATATAGACAAAAACCCATAGAATAAACATAGAAATGGTCAATGAAGTACAAAAATAATGAAAGACGGACACGAGCAAGTTTTCAAACAAAAGAAACAAAACAAAACAAAACAAAAAACACAAACAAACAAAAACGAAAAAAAAAAGAAAAGAAAAGAACGAAAGAAAGGGAGAAAGAAATATACGACAAAACAACTCCAAAAAGGGTACTGTTACGGATGGTGTGCGGTGCGTGTTTTGCTGTCTGACTCTCGCTCTCAAAAGTTTGGATGCGTGTAATAATTATTCCCTACGCACACCCACACCAAACGCACATGGATAGCCAGGAAACACACGAGTTAGATTTTTTTTTCTTTATAATTATGCTGCCTGAACCATCAAACATACATTCATGTGAACTGGTACAAATCAATACATGTCACTACATAGCATATAGATCAAGATATCAATACATAGGAACTTCAGTCATCAGATATCAGCATATCATAGTACATATCTTGATATCACTCACAGATCTCGCCGGCGCCGTCCACAGTGTCTCACATATGCAGTCAACACACTCGGTTCCACAGTACCCAAGCCACAGTCTACAACACTAAAAGAAGACAAATAAGGATAACCAAGGTCCCCACATAATAAGCACAGCCGTTCACAAACACAAGCGATGAAGAAGAAGAAACAGGGTCTCCACACAACAAGCACAATAAATCACGTCAAACTATCAGATGAAGAACCGCAAATTCACAAGGCACAGTAATCCATAGCAGAAGAACCGCAGATTCACAAAGCACAGCAATCCACAGAAGAAGAACCGCAGATTCATAAAGCACAGCAATCCATAGAAGAAGAACCGCAGATTCACAAAGCACAGCAATCCACAGAAGAGGAACAGCAGATTCATAAAGCACAGCAATCCATAGAAGAAGAACCGCAGATTCACAAAGCACAGCAATCCACAGAAGAGGAGCCGCAGATTCATAAAGCACAGTAAACCATAGAAGAACTGTAGATTCACAAGGCACAGCAACCAATATTGAATCCCCGGAGAACACGATTTCAGCAAAGTCCCATAGAACACAATAAACTTCGATTCCACGTATTGTTGATCTAAAACAAAAATTAATTAGCTTCTCCGTGTATTGATATTACAATGTTCACATCAATAACTTCAGCCCACCGACGCACATGAGGTGGTACAATTAGAGCACATAAATATTCTTGCAGGAGTTTTAAGTCACTCTCGGCGACACAACATTCACAACATTTCTATAACAATTAAATTTCCTGGTACATATTTCGCTGGTACCGTCATCAGAAGTATCGCACATACACAGTGAATATCAACGTACTACTGACTTGAAAGTCAGCCTCTCCACATAGTAACACTACGGAGAAAACGACGATTAAAACAAAATAAATTAGGCTGGACACCAAAGCCTCGGCCGTTAGTTCTTGCTCTCCTCTTCCGTCAAAACTTTTTTTATTTTCATCATGTTCTTATGTCATTTCAAGTTGACGTCATAATTTACGTTGACGTCACAATACTCCCCCTCCTCAAAAAAAAAAACAAACCAATGACCGAATTGTTTTTTTGAAGAAGTAAACAAACAGCAGAATACACAAACCCTGAAATCATACATCAAAACAGCTTCATAAAACTACAGTTCACACAAGGAACCTCACTTCCTAAGGGATCAATTGATTTTCACATGAACGGGAGAGAAGGTCAGCGAAAACATTCGCCGAACCAGGAACTGGCTGGACTTCAAACGAGAATTCCTGCAACGACAACGCCCATCTCATAATTCTTGAGTTCTTAAAGTTTGACGTTCGTAGGTACGTCAAGGGACGATGATCCGTCTGCAGGATAAATCTGACTCCCCAAAGGAGCCTAACAAACTTCTGCACAGCCCAGACAATGGCTAAACATTCCCGCTCAATAGTACTGTACGCCTTCTCACGATCCAGCAACTTTCGACTAGCGAACACGACTGGGTGAAGGACATCATCACTCTCCTGAAGTAATACAGCACCCAAACCAACAGAACTAGCATCAGTCCTGAGAACAAAAGGATTACCCAACCTAGGTAACAACAACACAGGTGCAGAAGACAAGACACCCTGAATCTTCTTCAAAGCTTCAGCACACTCAGGAGTCCAAGAAATAGACCTTCCAGCACGATCAGCATCTTTGATCAAATCCGACAGTGGAGCACTCAAAGTAGCGAACCCAGGAACATATCTCCTGTAAAAACTGAGCAACCCCAACAAAGACCTGACCTGCTTCCTGGTAGTAGGAGTGGATATATTCAAAATCTTATCAACCTTCTTACCTTCAGGACGCATAGTACCACCTCCAACAACATGACAAAGGAACTCAAGTGAACGAAAGCCTGCCTCGATCTTCGAAGTACGAGCTGTGAGGTTGAAAGACCTCAGACGAGAGAGCACACCCTTCACATGTTTAAGGTGAGCATCCCATGACATACTGTACACAAGAATATCGTCAAAAAAATTGATGGCAGAAAACTGATCTAATGCCAGCATACGCATCATACGTGCAAACACTGCAGGAGCCGATATAAGTCCAAAAGGCATCCTGACAAACTGGAATAGACCCATGTGTGTTGTAAAAGCCGTCTTCGGACGATCCTCGGGCTTAACCACGATCTGCCAATATCCTTTTGCAAGATCTATCTTTGTGAAAAACTGAGCATCAGCTAGCCTTGCAAAAAGACTCTCAACATCAGGAATAGGTTCGGCATCAAAGACGGTAATCTTGTTCAAAGATCTGAAATCAATGCAAAATCGACATGTACCATCTTTCTTCCTGACCAACACAACTGGAGAGGCATACGGACTATTTGATGGCTCAATGATACCAAGATCTAACATGATACCGATCTCTCTCTCGACAACCTCTCTGGCAAAAAAAGGGAAATCATAACGTTTCTTTCTAACAGGTACATCTGAAGTAAGAGGGATCTCTAATAGTACATCACCTGAGAAAGAACCTGGTTTAGGAGTCAAAATGTCCTGAAAATCATCAAAGACTGCACGCAACTCCCTGGAACTGCTGTCAGACAAAGCACAGTCAAACTGTAGAAGAACTGTAGATTCACAAGGCACAGCAACCAATATTGAATCCCCGGAGAACACGATTTCAGCAAAGTCCCATAGAACACAATAAACTTCGATTCCACGTATTGTTGATCTAAAACAAAAATTAATTAGCTTCTCCGTGTATTGATATTACAATGTTCACATCAATAACTTCAGCCCACCGACGCACATGAGGTGGTACAATTAGAGCACATAAATATTCTTGCAGGAGTTTTAAGTCACTCTCGGCGACACAGCATTCACAACATTTCTATAACAATTAAATTTCCTGGTACATATTTCGCTGGTACCGTCATCAGAAGTATCGCACATACACAGTGAATATCAACGTACTACTGACTTGAAAGTCAGCCTCTCCACATAGTAACACTACGGTGAAAACGACGATTAAAACAAAATAAATTAGGCTGGACACCAAAGCCTCGGCCGTTAGTTCTTGCTCTCCTCTTCCGTCAAAACTTTTTTTTTTTTCATCATGTTCTTATGTCATTTCAAGTTGACGTCATAATTTACGTTGACGTCACAGATACAAAGACATAAACTGAATTTTTGAACAGTAAAATGTAGGACAAATAATAAAGACGGACAAAGAAACACTGAAGGTTTTTCAAGAAGAAGAAGAAGAAGCTCAACAAGAGAATGTTTTTGGTTGCTTGCTTGGATTCATAAACTGGTTGAAAGGGTGCATCCAAGATCTGACCTTTGCTTCTCTCTCTCTCTCTCTCTCTCTCTCTCTCTCTCTCTCTCTCTCTCTGTGCTATTTTCGCAATAATTGATTGCGTCTGTCTCCCATTGCTACAAAAAAAAAAGTTTTCATATGTGATAACAGATATACCAAACAAACAAACAAACAAAACTTGATTTGTGTGTCGTATCGTTCATTCAAGAGTAGCGCTTACAATCTTTCTTATTCTGCCATTTTGTGTGTGTGTGGTGTGTGTGTGTGTGTGTGTCGTGCGTGCGTGGTGTGTTTTGTGTGTGTGTGCGTGTGTGTGTGTGTGTGTGCGCGTGTGTGCGCGCGGGAACGTGCATACATGCGTGCGTCTGTAGCTGCATATATCTGTACCTGTTCGTATGTCGGAGTATACAACTATAATTCTTTTGTAGTTATTTCCCTTTCCGTGACCGAACTCATATCTGCGGGTCTCTCGTCCACAGTGTGATTTAAAGACAGCAAAATAGCAACAACAAGAAATTGAAAAAAAAAAAAAAAAAAGACAGAAAGGTACTGGCAAGAATCTATATCCTCCTCCCTTTAATGCAGTTCACGCGTAGATACACTATATATATATATATATATATATATATATATTATATATATATATATATATATATATATATATATATATATATATATATATATATATATTATATATATATATATATATATATATATATATATATACAGCAAGGGAAGGAATTAGAAGTTCTGAATCAATAAAATTATTTCCCCTGTCTGAAAATGGTCAACATTTTTTTTTTCAATGGAAAGTGATTTCATTTCTAATAAATTCTCTGAATGACCATGCATTCCTGTGAGATCAACACCAACCATTAGTGGCATTGTCTTTGGGCCATATATTTCACCATTTTACTCTGTGTGGTTAAAATGAACTCTGAAGTGTTTGTGCAATCTTTGCTGACTGAGCGCACAAAAAAAAAAAAAAAGAAAAAGAAAGTGAGGTGACTGCAGGCGGAAACTAACACAAACCTAACACAGAAATGACTGTTCCGTACGTTGGACAAGAAGAAGAAGAAGAAAAAAAAGGTGGGGGGGGGGGGGGGGAGTGGGGGGGGGGGGGGTTGGAAACAATGACAAAACAAAACACGAAGCGTTTCGAGACCTCTTTGGCCTTCTTCTTCAGGCAAGATTAACCAGCATTTGGGACAATTCGAAACGAAGAACAAGCAATCAGTCACTTCTCTTCTTGTAACTATTGGGCACAAAATGAATCCATTTAAGTCAGTTCACGGTTAGAAATATTAGTTTATTCCGCCAAGGAATGGAATTACTTCCCTTGTCTGAATGGTCAGCATGTTGAATAGAAAAGTTTTCTTTCGTTTATTTGTAATTCGCTGATTGCGCGAAAAAGAAATCTATCAAAAACATTGGCTTATACCGCCAAGGGAATTAATTAGAATTTGTAAATCGAAAGAGTTAAAAGTTTATATTTGTTGAATTTTGGTCTGTCTGCGATGGATATCCGAATCAAACACACACACACACACACACACACACACACACACACACACACACACACACACACACACATACACGCACGCACACACGCACGCACACACACAATGTTGCATGGCAACCTTCCAACTCAAAATGGATACGCTTATACGCCGTCTGTTCAATCCCCAGGCTACACCATTGCAGAAAACGGAGTATGTTGGTTATTCAATGGAACTCCTGGGCCAAACGATACGTTAGGTGTACCGTGCATAGACTGAGCTATGTACTGTTTCGGGGACAGGGTGCATTCCCACCCCCAGATGTGGATGCGTCCCACCTCTGCCCAAATAACATCTGATACTGCCAGACCACATCAGTCTGGAGCCCAGTACAATCAACTATCAGAGAAAATCCTGTGTAGCAGAGGGTCATTGCACAGGTCACGGCCTGTACCCCCAATGCCTTCTCCACCTCCAACTGTAAAGGGGATCAGGAGCCAGCACAGGCGTTGTGCTCACATTGACGTCACTACTGTCATACCATCATGCAGGGGCGGGGCAGGGAGGGAAGGAGTCGGGGGAGGGACTGCAGGCGGAAATGGAAACCTAGTTCCAAGAGAAATGACTACACCACCGGACAAACCAATGACAAGACAAACACGACGCCTTTCCAGACCTCTTGTGTCTTGTTCATCAGGCAACATGAAACACCATTTGGGACCATTCAACACGAAAAACGAGCACTCACTCACTTTTTTTTTCATCATGATGGGGCCAATGTTACTGAGCTTCTTCGTACGCGTCGCGTTTTTTTTTTTTATGTCATTTGTTTGTTTTGTTTGTTAAGCGGCATAGTCCTTTTATTGTTTTGAAAGAAAAGGCTGATTCAATCCCACAAAGAGCGATTCCAATGAAGATATTCCTGATCAACCCCAACCGAATTATTGCCCTTTTTTTCTTGCAAGAATTACTGCCCTTTGCTTTTTTTTTTTTTTTTTTTCAAGGTTTCTTTCGTTGTTTTTCTCAACATCGATTCACTTCGTGCGCACGAAAGAAACGCACGAAAAGGTCTACAAATGGAGTGAACATAAAGCCGATTGTATTGAATCAGAGAGAATGAGTATGGACAATAAATATGAAGAGGGGAGCTGGAAGGGGCGGGGGGGGGGGGGGGTGTCAAAAAGAGGAACGATTTAGTTCCGTTGAACCTTTATCTTGTGGTGGTGACTGATATCGTTACTGTGATGGTTGCTGTTGCTATTGTTACGTGCCATTGTTCTGTGCATTTTCGCCACGCTGCTCATTAATGACGCTCTCCCATACACAAAAAACACTTTAGTTCATCCGAACACAGCCTTAGCCACAACAAATCCACAGAGAGCAATGTGTTTCAGAGAGAACTAATATCAACAGGAACAACTGACAAATAAAATCAGCAAGTGAAGGTCTATGTAGCCAGGTGCTCAAATGGGCACCTCTCTCGTGGTGACCATCAGCAGATGAAATGGTCTGTTCGGGAGTTACCTTTCCCCTTACCTCCCCTGATTGATCAACCTTGGATTAGTTCGGGTCAACTCCTTCAAATGGGAATGCCTCAGAACCTATATCATTATTATGTCTATGTCGCTGAAGTCACACACATGAATGTATTTGATTCTTTATGACTGTGTTGGACCGAAAAGCCTATATTTTCTAAACTAAACTGGATTTTGCACGATCGATTTTGGCGTCATTTTTCATCGATCACCCGCCAGTTGAAATGGTTTATTTAGGAGTTACCTTCCCCCTTACCTCCCTTGATTGATGAATCTGGATTGTTTTGTGTCAACTCTTTAACATAAGTGCCTCGGAACCTATATCATTACTATATATACATCGCTGAAATGGCAACAATGAATGTATTTTTATACCTTGGACCAAAAAGCCCATATTTTCCCTAAACTGTTTCTCGCACAATCAGTTTTGGCGCCATTTTTCATCTTCCGCCAACCAAACCTGGACTACTTCTTGATTTGCCAAATGTTTGTGAAAAAAACTGTCGAATCCGAAAACGTTCATTCCAAGTCAATTGCGTAAGCTGTCATTTCGTGGATCGCATACCTACGATCTTTTCCGTACAAGTTTGCGACTCTACGACATGACTGACGATGCCGACCTGTCTGGAACAGTCGTCTTCTTCGTTCCACTTTGTGTCATTGTTGGATTTGTGCGCTAATTGTCACTCTACGAAATTCAGACTTCCCGATCGAAATGTTGTTAATGACTCCATGTCCATGATAAAGACAACTGAAAATCTATAGACATTATTGGTCCATTTCACAGAGTATTTTTCCATCGAAAATCGTGTCGGAGTTGTGCGCTAATTGTCACTCTACGAAATTCAGACTTCCCGATCGAAATGTTGTTAATGACTCTATGTCCATGATAAATACAACTGAAAATGTATTGACATTACTGGTCCATTTCCACAGAGTATTTTTCCATCGAAAACCGTATCCAGAGCTCATGTCGACAGCCAGGCGAGGAGGAAAGCCAAATGTGTTTGGTACTCCTTTTCAAAGACCAAGTTCTCCGCTCAGATACAGTCTTGGAGAATCACATCTACAGGTGTGAACAGACTGAAACGCCTGCTGTTCAGTCATGACAAAAAGAGTTCATGCTGTTTGGTGTTTCTCATTGCAATAGAGAAAAATAGGACACAAACTCCTTCACAGTGGATTCATTCTCCGATTAACAATGTCATAGCAGCGACAACATTATCCAGTGTGACATGTTTCATATTATACCTTGGGTTCTGAAGTTGTCGTCCATAGTCTATCAATATGTTGGAATGCTTTGACCGGACGGCGAAGCAGAGAACACGGAAGCTACACAGAAAGCACCAACTTGTGTCAGTTCCTGCCTCACCAGGCCTGTTTGGTCTGCCTCACTGTGTTGCTGATGACACACACACTCATACATATACGCACCTGCAAACACACACACACACACACACACACACACCGCGCGCGCACACACACACACACACACACACACACACACACACACACACACACACACACACACACACACACAAAGGAAGAAAGATAGAATGAAAGAAAGGGAGTACAGAAGACTGGAAGATAGAAAGAAAGAAGGAAAGATCGATAGATAGATAGAAAGAAAGACAGACATCAACAAACAAAAAAGAAAGAAATGCACACCAAAACAAATGACACAAAGTTACCATCCATCTGTCTGGAGAGACAATGGTGTTGCGCCATGGATTAGTCAGTTGTGGAGTTGCAGCGCCCGCTGTGGCTGAAGAGCCTGATCCTCGAGCGGCAGACTCTGTTGCAGTTGCTGCAGGTGAAGTCTCCGTCATCAGTGTCTGTGGGTGCTGACGCCATCCTTTGCCCATCTGTGGCGCCTCCGTTCTTCCCACTGGGCCTCTCTCCTCTGCTCTGCTCTGCTGGCTTGGTGCCGGCCTTGATGGTGGACCGCCAGCTGACCCGGTCTGAAGCTGCTGTCTCCAGGTCTGCTGGGTCGAGGTTGCCAAAGACAAACACAGAAATTTTCAATAACAACAACAAGAAGAAAAGTACAGAAGGAATAGATACGATGAGCATGTTTTCAAACAAGAGAAAAATAGACAACAAAACAAAGCAAAATTGAGAATAAACATAGAAATGGTCAATGAAGTACAAAAATAATGAAAGACGGACACGAGCAAGATTTCAAACAAAAGAAACAAAAGAAAACAAACAAAACAACAACAACAACAAAATAAATAAATAAAGAAAAGAAAAGAAAGAAAGAAAGAAAGAAAGAAAGAAAGAAAGAAAGGGAGAAAGAGATATACGACAAAACAACTACAAAAGGATACAAAGACATAAACTGAATTTTTGAACAGTAAAGTATAGGAAAAATTATAAAAGATGGACAAAGAAAAACTGAAGGTTTTTCAAAAGAAGAAGAAGAAGAAGAAGAAGAAGAAGAAGAAGAATCTCAACAAGAGAATGTTTTTGGTTGCTTGCTTGTTTGTTTGTTTGTTCTCCTCGTGGGCAACAACAGTGTGCTGCACCGCCTCCAGTCGATCTCGTCTGGCCTAACTTGCAGACTACACTAAGCTGCGTAGATCTTGTTCCGCTGGTTTCTCCCCGAATTTTCTTTTTCCCACCGGGAGGAGGACGACTACTTTGTCATAGAAATAACACCTCGGTCCAATGGGAACAGGTCAACCTCAAGCTCTCGCCCCGTACCGGCGGCAACGCAGATTTTTCTCTGTGTTAGATTTTTTCTCTGTGAGAGAGAGAGAGAGAGAGAGAGAGAGAGAGGAGAGAGAGAGAGAGAGAGAGAGAAGTGAGAGTGTGTGTGTGGTGTGTGTGGTGTGTGTGGTGTTGTGTTCTGTGTCTGTGTCTGTGTGTGTGTGTGCGTGTGTGTGTATTCGATTGCTTTTTTTGTGGGAAGGTGAAGATAATGCAGAGTACACTGCTTCCCCCGACCCACCCCCCCACCCCCCCCCCCTTCTGAACACGTGCATGCACGCTGTGTGCGTTCGCGCATGAATGCAGAAAGATGTACAAAGGCGCGTCTGTGCTTTGACCTACTCTCTTATTGGAGTCTAAATTGAATGCTACCACACAAAACAAAATTATACGTGTCAATGTTTGTTATGAACGTCCGATCAGGCATCTGTGAAGCAGGTTACTCTCACAGGACGTCTTTAAATGAGATAAAATTGTCAAAAGTTGCATGTCGCCAAAGAGGGTTAGTTTTTTTTCAAATACACCTATGATGCTCTGTCATCTACTAAGGTGTCTTTTGCCTCAAATAAGCTTTGGTGGCTTGTAGTTTTCTCAAGTAAACTTGATGCTGACATTCAGATTGATACAGAAACACACGAATTTTTTAACCATTGTCGTCAAAACATTGTAATCTACGTTACTAAATGGCAATGGGTTTAAAAGACTTAAAAGAAA
>JAMYXO010000181.1:0-2500 GCA_033310375.1 Conus canariensis | reverse complement strand
GCATTGACTACAGAGCCATGGACAATTCAGCCATCTAACTCGTTTTCATCAGTGAGCCTGTCAGCGTGTTCAATGAGTGGGCCTGAGATGTCTCCGTTTTGGATCCCTCCCAAGTCCCATAACTGAGAAAGCACTGGTCTGTGGTCTCCCCTTTGCTTCTTTCCTGCCTCCTTTTTACATCACTGTATCCCCTCCCAATCCCATGGAATGATCTCTCTACGCCAAAACAGAATAGGAAGTGGTCTGCTGCATTATTACACTGTCACGTAAGTTTGAGGCATCCAACTGGTTTTCATCATCGTGTCCGCTGTGTCTTGGATGACTAGGTGGTGCCTAGAAGATCTGTGTGTGGTCCGTCCTGTTGCTATGTATTGACTGATGTGCACCAAAGTGGAGTGTGTTAGGCGTAGGGCGTGGACAACAGAGTCATGGATGTTGCATGCTTTGAACTGCTTGTTTACGGTGTGTCTGTCCATGGGTGTTTCATAAAAAGACCACATCATGACAGCCTTTGCTTTTGGCCGCTCCCACGGCCATTTAGCGACCAGTGCATCCCAGGAGTGAGTATAAGCTGGATTGGGGGAAGCATTCAACCGTCATGGATACTCTGTGAGTCTAAAACGTTTTCACCAGTGTGTCTGTTTATGTGTTGAGTAAGTAGGCCATGCAGAACAGGATCAACTTCTTGTCTGACTCACAGCCAAGTAAGGACCGATACAGCATGAACATGAACTATTTCGTGTCTGACTCACTGCCAAGTAAGGACCGATACAGCATGAACATGAACTATTTCTTGTCTGACTCACTGCCAAGTAAGGACCGATACAGCATGAACATGAACTATTTCTTGTCTGACTCACTGCCAAGTAAGGACCGATACAAAGTGAACATGAACTGGTCTGGTGAATCCCCAAGCAACAATACGTGTTTTAGGCATGGAACTAGTTTTTATCAAAATAGAGCAACATAAATAAAAAATACATCTGCATGAACTTTGACCTATAGTTCTCTGCTTCTAACCTGTCACGTCGTCATTCATCGGACCAGTCTCCATACAATGAACTTTGACCTATAGTAGTCTGCTTCTAGCCTGTCATATATTGCCATTCAAGGACCAGTCCCCATTAAATAAAGTATGACATTACCAAGGGAGCGGGTCCATTCAGCTTTACTGAACAAGCTTCAGCTGACCTAGTTCTGAGCACCACAGCAGATGCTATGAAGTCTATACTGAACAAGCTACAGCTGACCTAGTTCTGAGCACCATAGCTGATGCTATGGGGTCTGTACTGAACAAGCTACAGCTGACCTAGTTCTGAGCACCACAGCTGACGCTATGAGGTCTGTACTGAACAAGCTACAGCTGACCTAGTTCTGAGCACCACAGCTGATGCTATGAGGTCTGTACTGAACAAGCTACAGCTGACCTAGTTCTGAGCACCACAGCTGATGCTATGAGGTCTGTACTGAACAAGCTACAGCTGACCTAGTTCTGAGCACCACAGCTGATGCAATGAGGTCTGTACTGAACAAGCTACAGCTGACCTAGTTCTGAGCACCACAGCTGATGCTATGAGGTCTGTACTGAACAAGCTACAGCTGACCTAGTTCTGAGCACCACAGCTGATGCTATGAGGTCTGTACTGAACAAGCTACAGCTGACCTAGTTCTGAGCACCACAGCTGATGCTATGAGGTCTGTACTGAACAAGCTACAGCTGACCTAGTTCTGAGCACCACAGCTGATGCTATGAGGTCTGTACTGAACAAGCTACAGCTGACCTAGTTCTGAGCACCACAGCTGATGCTATGAGGTCTGTACTGAACAAGCTACAGCTGACCTAGTTCTGAGCACCACAGCTGATGCAATGAGGTCTGTACTGAACAAGCTACAGCTGACCTAGTTCTGAGCACCACAGCTGATGCTATGAGGTCTGTACTGAACAAGCTACAGCTGACCTAGTTCTGAGCACCACAGCTGATGCAATGAGGTCTGTACTGAACAAGCTACAGCTGACCTAGTTCTGAGCACCACAGCTAATGCTATGGAGGTCTGTACTGAACAAGCTACATCTGACCTAGTTCTGAGCACCACAGCTGATGCTATGAGGTCTGTACTGAACAAGCTACAGCTGACCTAGTTCTGAGCACCACAGCTGATGCATGAGGTCTGTACTGAACAAGCTACAGCTGACCTAGTTCTGAGCACCACAGCTGATGCTATGAGGTCTGTACTGAACAAGCTACAGCTGACCTAGTTTGAGCACCACAGCTGATGCAATGAGGTCTGTACTGAACAAGCTACAGCTGACCTAGTTCTGAGCACCACAGCTAATGCTATGAGGTCTGTACTGAACAAGCTACACTGACCTAGTTCTGAGCACCACAGCTGATGCTATGAGGTCTGTACTGAACAAGCTACAGCTGACCTAGTTCTGAGCACCACTGTGCTATGAGGTCTGTATGAACAAGTACAGCTGACCTAGTTCTGAGCACCACAG
>JAMYXO010001822.1:25000-27060 GCA_033310375.1 Conus canariensis | reverse complement strand
TCTCCTCTCTCTCCTCTCTCTCTCTCTCTCTCTCTCTCTCTCTCTCTCTCTCTCTCTCTCTCTGTTGTCTTTCTGATGTTGGTTTCTCTCTCCCTGTCTCTGTCTATCTGTCCCTTCAGTCCGTCTCTTTTGTCTGTCTTTCTCTCTCTGTCACTGTCTCTGTCTGTCTGTTTTTCTGGATCTTGTTTGTCTGTCTCTGTCTCTGTCTCCGTCTCTCTGTCTGTCTGTCTGACTAAATGTCTGTCTGTCTGACTGACTGTCTGTCTGTCTATCTCTTGCTCTTTGTCGCATCTGTTAGTGCCTCTCTCTCTTCGTCTCTTTTTGTCTGTCTGTCTGTCGGTCGCTCTCTCTCTCTCTCTCTCCTCTCTCTCTCTCTCTCTCATTCCTCCCCTCCCCTCCCTCCCCCCTTTCACTTCCAAGGAGGCCTTAACGAAGAGACCACCCTCTCCACCAGGGCATTCCACAAGATGCCTCCTCTGATCCAGAAACTCCGGAGGAATTATAAGCGGGGTGACACCTCCCCCGGGCCGGGGAGATCGATAGGTCCAATAATGACTTTATTTTCCGAGCCGCTGACGGCCGGGGGTCTGGCCCAGCCCGGGCACAAGGGGATCGGAGCGAACAAGATGGGGGAAGACGACAGGAAGGAAGGAAAGGGGGGAGAGAGGGGGGAGAGGGGGGAGAGCGGAGGATGGAGAAGATAGGGGGTGTCCCCTGGGACAAGGTGGTGAAGGCGGATATGGTGAGGGCTGTGTTCGGTAGACGCGACGTTGGTTGGTGGCTGTGGTGGTGGTGGGTGTTGTGGGTGGTGAGGGCTGTTGTGGGAAGGGGTGGTTGTGGCAGGAAAGGTGGTGGAGGTGGAGAAAGAAGAGGCGCAATCACCGTGGTGGTGACAGAGGTGGGGTTGTGGTGTTGGTGTTGGTGTTGGTGGTAGTGGTGGTGGTGGTGGTGGTGGGGTGGTGGTGGTGGTGGAGAGGAGTGAACATGGCAGATGAGTTTTTTTTCGGAGTGGAGAAAGTACACGGGGAAGCGAGCGTTCACAAGAACGGAGAAGGGAGTCCCTTTTTCCCATCATGGCTCGACAGACAACGTCAAAGAGAACTGCTTTTCCACAGCACTCTTCAGCAGACGAAAACCTTATTTTGCTGAGGGACGGGTGGAGGTGGTGGGTGGAAGGTTTGCACTGGTACAGACACAACCTCTTCAGTTGAATACTCGGAATGTTTCCGCCCCTGAAAATCTCTTTGATTCTGATGCTGTGTACTTTAGGGGGAAAAAAGTTGAGAATTTCTTCAACCAGTTGAAAGACAGCGACTTGGAATTCAATGTCTAAAACTTTAAAAATAAAACTGTCGATGGATTTCAGGAGACAAAAACCAACCATGTTTCAGATTCTTTTATGAATAGCATATGAGTTTAAAAAGACGAATGAATAAAGTATTAGTGAACCGACATGATAAATTAAAATGGACACCCTTTTCACGAGAAATGCGAAAATGCTGAACAACAGTTCAATTCGTGCTGAAGTACGACAGATTCCTCAGCCAAGCAGCCGCCGTGCTGACGTGGGTAGTGTCGCGGAATCCCGGCTGAGAGGCCGTGAGTTTGATTCCTTTCAAAGCCATGTATTGGTGTGATTTTGCTGTCGATTTCAACGCCATGTATTGGTGGGATTTTTCTGTCGATTTCAAAGCCATGTATTGGTGGGATTTTTCTGTCGATTTCAAAGCCATGTATTGGTGGGATTTTTCTGTCGCCACCGGCTTCTACTCAGAGTTGAGTTTGCTATGGACTCAACTGGGAAGACTGGGAATACGCAGTCGGGTTGTATTCGCTTAATGGATGCGTCTCTGACAGTGTTGCTCAAATTTCCTGACCAACACTGCAAGGTATCTGTATCTCCAGGGTGTAGTTGACGCCGGAATATATCATGAAAGTATGCGTAGACTACAACTCTGTCATGCCGTCCCAGATTAAAGGTAAAACCATTAGTTTCAGTGTCATCATCCTCATCCTCACCGATCAGCATAAAAAGCTCACATTCTATGACCCTTCATGTC
>JAMYXO010001822.1:0-15000 GCA_033310375.1 Conus canariensis | reverse complement strand
ATCACAGGGCTGTCTGCAATGCTATGATCAATGATGCATTATCCGATCACAGGGCTGTCTGCAATGCTATGATCAATGATGCATTATCCGATCACGGGGCTGTCTGCAATGCTATGATCAGTGATGCATTATCCGATCACAGGGCTGTCTGCAATGCTATAATCAATGATGCATTATCTGATCACAGGGCTGTCTGCAATGCTATGATCAATGATGCATTATCCAATCACAGGGCTGTCTGCAATGCTTTGATCAGTGAGCCCGGATCAAAGTCGGCTGGCATGGGCTGGGTACATCACCCGTGTCATTTACATAGCTGTTTGTTTCTCAGTGCACATGTGCAAGTGTGCGCCGCTAAGTGACCGCGCTCGCCAGCGCGCGCGGGCATGGTGTGTGGTGTGTGTGTGTGTGTGTGTGTGTGTGTGTGTGTGTGTGTGTGTGTGTGTGAGTGTGTGCGTGCGTGCGTGCGTGTGTGTGTGTGTGTGTGTGTGTGTGTGTGTGTGTGTGTGTGTGTGTGTGTGTGTGTGTGTGTGTGTGTGCGTGCGTGCTGCCGTGCGTGCTGCCGTGCGTGCGCGTGTGTTTGTGTGAGTGTGTGTGTTTAATTGTTTGTGTGTGTGTGTGTGTGTGTGTGTGTGTGTGTGTGTGTGTGTGTGTGTGTGTGTGTGTGATTATGTGTGTGTGTGTGTGTGTGTGTGTGTGTGTGTGTGTGTGTGTGTGTGTGTGTGTTGTGTGTAAGGCTGGAAGAGGTATGGTAAGTGGGGGAAAAGATGTGAAAGTGCATGCGCATGCGTGTAGAAGAAGAAGCAGAAGAAGAAGAAGGTGAAGGAAAAGGAGGTGAAGGAGGAGGAGGAGGAGGAGGAGGAGGAGGAGGAGAAAAAGCGGTCAAATAAATTATAACCCCCCCCCCCCCCCCCCCGAGACTTTACACTCAAAAACATTTAAAGGTACAGGCTTTCCCATTCACAATGCCAGACATTTAGAACTTTGTCAACCCACAGGTCAGGAAACTAAGGACAAAGAAAGTAAGCGAACAAACAAGCAAAGGCAAACAAAAACAACCGACATTACTACCACTCCCATCATCCCCCTCCCCCCAAAAGATAGGAAAACAAATACGAAACAAAATGAAGCAAATCAAGAAGAAAATCACCCCAACACTGAAATGATGCACAAAATAAAATAAGGGGAAAAAAGTGTAAAACCCAAATGAATTAAAACCACACCAACAAACCAAGACTATCTGGAGAATCAGCTTCCATAAATCTGTTGAATCAATCACGACGTTTTTCGCTTTTTATCTTAAAGTAATGCACACACACACACACACACACACACACACACACACACACACACACACACACACGCACACACACACGCACGCACGCATGCACGCACGCACGCACGCACGCACAGAAAACAAACAAACAAACGAACACATGCACGCGATTCTGCTGTTTAAGAATCAAGGCATGTCAGGCGAAGTTGTATGCGAGCTCAATCGAGTGTGTCTGTCTAAAAATTAGTTAATAATTGTCGAATGAATTTCTATGCGTGTATTTTGCAATAACATTGATAAATCCATCCAAAATCACCGAAGTTTGAAAACAGATGCTTTGGGAAACGTCTGTTGTTAATGTATAACACAATATAAAATTTTGTTAAATATGATTTTCCTAGCTTATCACAGAAATATAGATGTTGAAAATGCTTCTGAAACAATTTAGAATTAGGAGTTCCGCTTTAGATATCCAGAGCATTCTTAGATTTGAAGAATATGTAGATGGGTATGCAAAAAGAAATAAATATTACATGACAGGAAATAACTCATGGACATTGAAAATGCATCTTATTGTTTTGTGTGAATTTTGATGGATCATCTTTGACGTTTTGCATGGAAAACCCGATTTGTTTACTTCCCTTTGCTTCTGCAGGGATTCATTTTGAATTCGTTCTCTCTGATTATTATTTTTTTTCGCTACAATTTTTTTAATTTCGTATGTCCTTTCCATTATTCCAGCCAGTCTATTGCAAACAATGTTCTTAGTGTTTTCTTCGATCCACCAAGCCCACCTCCCGATTTTCTGATTACGCACCAGCTCTGTTGTCTTATGCTGTATATGTTACGCATTTTAAATCGATGGAAGATGCGGACCAAAGCAACATTGCTCTGTCGTGGACTAGAATAGTTCTGCTGTTACTCCGTCTGATGTTTTGCTATTCCTACCGATCTTCTCCCTATCATCTCCCCCATCCTCACCCCTCCTGCTTCTCTCCCTCCTTCCTCCCATCCCTCCCTTTCCAGCCAAACCAGTATAAACCCACCAGAGCAGTTCAAGAGAGCACACCGCTCATAAGCACTCCCTAAAATCGTACATGTAGAATGTCAAGAAGAGCACGGTTTTTTGTTGTTTCTGAAAGTGTGCACAGGCAGTTGCTATTTCAGTGCTAAGAATTGCACGTGACTGACGCTGTGTTCAGCTTGCCCATAAATATATATTTATTGTGTATTTTCAGGTCATACAGTCACTGCCTTTGTGCGTTAGTGTGTGTGTGTGTGTGTGCCAGAGCGCGCTTGTCTATGTGTGTCTATGACAGACAGAGAGAGAGAGGGGTGGGGTCGAGGAAAGGCGGGACAGAAGGAGGGAGGGAGAGAGAATGTGCATTTGATTCATGAACCTGCAAATTAAGAAGTAATAAGTTAACCTGGCATAGTTATCGGTCACATTCTCTATTGCGCTCTTTTGTGATGACTGTGCATTGCCTATTGATTACAAAATGCATACTTCTTCATTAAAAAAAAGCGCCCTTTATAACATCATTAGTATACGTACTTACAGATTGTAGGAGAAACACGCGCCTTTCGAATGCACATAAAACACAGGAGGTAGAAAGACTAGCCACACTATGAACACCCCCCCCCCCACACACACACACACACAACACACACACACACACATACACACACACACACACCAGAGTTTGGTCTAGAAACCTCAGACCAGCAGGATTCTAATTTTACCATTAATAGATAAAGGCTACCCACAACACGCTCAGAAAACAAACAAACAAACAAACAAACAAAAAAACAACAAACAAGCAAAAAAACCCCCAAAACAAAACAAAAACAAAATAAAAGAAAAAAAAGAAAACAAAAGCACAACGACCAAAACAAAAAAGAAGAAAAGAAAAAACAAATGCCCCGAGGGGCTGTGAAAGAGAGAAACAGACCGCAGAGAAAACTGAGAAGAAAATAGAGGAAAACATTTGCCGAACGACCTGACATACTGCTCCTCTCTGGGCATGTTCTTCTTCCCTGCTCTTTTTCTTACTCCGTCTGTGGTACGACTGTCACATTTTTTACTTTCTTGTTTACAAGTGGCATTTCTACTTTTTTTTTTTTTATAGTTTCACACACACACACACACACACACACACACACACACACACACACACACACACACACACATAAAGTAGAAATGTCTTCCCTATGATCTCATATATATATATATATATATATATGATATATATGATATATATATATATATATATATATTCATTTATTTCTCTTCTCCTATCTTCTGAGACCTCTCGCAAGGGCAATTATTCTCTCTCTCTCTCTCTCTCCCTCTCTCTCTCGAGTGAGTTTAAGCTCACGAAACTGGCAACACCATTCTTTGAGGAGCAGCGGCATTATTAGTCAAAATTCCCAATTATTTTCGGCAAAGTGCAAATTATAAATATAGAATTATTACCATCGTCTTCGTGAGTCTTCGGTGAATCGAATGGTACAAATTTTGTCTCTGAGTGACTTCAAGTTTTCTCCATTTAACCTGTATTTTATTTTTCTCCATTGCTGGCTGTTGTGGTGGCGTGGGGCAAAGGTGTTTACCTGAATTGCACGCGCTCACGTGTCGGCGATCGTCACTGTTTACCTGCATTCCAACTGAGCGGTGGCAGACAGCTACTACTACCATGTCGTCCCCGTCCTCTGAATCTGAAGAAGTTGCTGTTACCGGTGTATCTGATCGGGAGGATACATCACCCTCGCCCCTCACTTTGACTGACATCCAGCGTATCCTCGACCAACAGACACAGGCTATCAACGAAAAATTGTCGTCACAGCTTGGCGCTCTGCGTGCTGACATGAACTCTGTGTTGTCGTCGGTGCAAGCCATTGCCTGTGACATTGCAGACTTGAAGGACCGCACCACCTGTCTGGAGAAAACCTGTGAGCAGCTGGCTGAGAAACAGGAGGATACGGCAGAGTCTGTCGAAGATCTGCAAGAAGATCTGACGGACCTACGGAAACGGTACGATGAAGAACTGGATAAGTTAGAAGCCTTTTCGCGCCGGGACAACCTTCGTTTTTTCGGACTTGTTGAAACTCCTGGTGAAACTTTTGAGTCATGTGCCACCAAAGTGGTGGAATCTTTGAAGGATACTGTGCCAGGAAAAACATGGTCGGTGGATGTCATTGTGCGCGCTCACAGAGTGGGTCAGAAACCAAACTTTGCGTCAATGGCTGCCAACCGTAATCCTAACCCCAAACCCCGCCCAATGATTGTCAAATTCTTGCGTTGGCAAGACAAGATGGACGTCTTGACGAAGGGACGTATGGTGCTAAAGCAAAAGGGAATTCAGGTTGCAGGCGACTTGACAGCGCGACAGTCGGAGCAGATTAGAAAGCAACGCGAGAAAGGACTACATGCTTATTACAAGGGCAACAAGCTGGTGGTCGCGGGCCCTCTGCAGCAACGTTCCGGCAACGGCAGCACCGACAACTCGCGCCACCACAACGGGGCCTCCAGTCATCCAAGAGGGGGGTCAGTCGGTAATCGTAACCTCGGAAGCAGGTCACCTGTCCGTGGCAACAGTGCGACCACTAGTGGGCCGTCCTCGAGCCACCAACACGCGTCACCCCGACCCCCAAAACGAAGGCGCCCACCCAGCTCCCCCAACGACGCAGCTTCAGCAAAACCGAACCAGGCATGATGTGTCGGCCAAGCCCAGGGTTTGAACACAGTCCAACATACTGTAAGCTCTTCACTTTCTTTCTTGTCCTGGAACATTGACGGCTTTTGGAACAAATTTTCCGACCCGGATTTCTTAAATTACGTTAGTAAGTTTGACTTTGTGTGTTTATTTGAAACTTTTCTCAACAGTTCGTTTTCCCCTCCAGACTGCTGGTCAGCTTTTTCATGTTTTTCCTCTCCTGCTGTGAAACTTTCTCGTCGAGGTAGGAGCAGTGGTGGTATTATCACTTTGATACGTAAAGAATATGAAAAATTTGTATCGCGTGTTGATGTTTCATACGACCATGTTCTTGTTCTAAAATTAGATAAATCACTCCTTGGAACTGTCAGTGACGTTTTTCTTGTAGCTTGCTACGTACCCCCCATCGATTCTCCGTTCTATAATTATGTGCAACATAAATGTCACTTGTTTGAAATAGAACAGTGCCTTGCAGATATTCTTGAACAATTTGGTGATGCCCTTTTTCTACTGTGCGGAGATTTTAACAGCAGAACAGCTAACCTTCAACCCAATTCTGATGTATTCCATTCTGAGCTGGAAAACACGTTGAATGACAACACTGCATTATTTGTTGATAACCGTCAGACAGAAGACTTGGTTCTTAATGCCTTTGGTAGACATCTTCTAGATCTGTGTGCTTGCTATGAACTTTTGATTTTAAACGGCTTCTGTTACCCTGATGCATCAAAGCAATTTACGTTTGTTTCTCCTAGTGGCGCAAGTGTAAATGATTACTTTATTGCTTCTCCGGACTTTGCTTCTTTATGTACAAATTTCGTTGTAGAAGAGAGAGTGGAATCAGTACATATGCCCCTTGTGCTTTCAGTAAATCGTTTGCTTACAGAAAATGATGCAGATAACTTATGTGACAGCTCCCATTGTTCTGTTGACAAGATAATATGGAACCCTGATGAAGTACATAGACTCAATGAATCCTGTTTTTCTCCTGCGTTTTCTGACCATGTAGCAGAAGCCACTGCTCAGATTGAACGATCAATCGATGATGCTTTGGACACTTTTACGTGTGCTATTAAAAATGCAGCAATGTGTATGACTAAGAGGATTTGTCCCAATAACCCTAAAGGTGTTGTCCCCACTTCTAAACAAAGTAAGCCTTGGTTCGACAAAGATTGTCGCCTGTTAAAGAAGAACGCAAGAAAAGCGTTAAGAATCTTTAATAGAAACAAGAAACTAGAACACAGATCATCATACGTACAGGAAAGGAAAAAGTATAAAACTACTCTTACAACTAAGGAAAAAGAATTCAAAAAGGAAGCTGTAGATAGATTGTCAACAATCGACATAATTCGCAGGCATTCTGGAAAGAAATAAAGAAATGGAAACGTAAAACCAGACTAAAAAATAACATACCAAAAGAAGACTGGTTTCGTCACTTTTCTAATCTCTTAAATGACAATGCTGAACAACACGTTCACGATATTTTTGAGCCAGAGGGTAACGAAGCTGACAACTTGTTTGATCGCCTAAATATTGATATATCAGAATTAGAGGTAAAAGAAGCTATAAAACATTCAAAATCAGGAAAAGCAGCCGGACCTGATGGGTTAATAAATGAAGTTTTAAAAGTCTCACAGGATGCGATTGTCCCTTTTTTGACAAAGTATTTTAATGCATTGTTTTCCAAGGGTACGTATCCCAGTGAATGGTCTAAAGCTATCATATTTCCACTCCATAAAAAAGGAGACATTAACAATCCCGATAATTATCGTGGTATTGCTCTTTTGTCTTGCCTCAGCAAACTGTATACTTATATATTGAATAAGAGGTTGTCAGAATGGTCGAATACATACAATATTATATCTGAAACACACAGGCTGGTTTCCGCAAAGATTATTCTACAATCGATCATATTTTCACATTAAATGCCTTAGTTCAGAAATATCTCGCTCTGAACAGAAAGATTTATGTAGCCTTTGTCGACTTTCAGAAAGCGTTCGACACGGTCAAGAGACACGTACTGTGGAATATTTTACTAAAGATCGGAATCGGTGGTAAAATGCTTTCAGCGCTCCAAGCAATGTACAACTCTGTGAAATTTTGCGTAAGAGATGATCTGGTTTATACCGACTATTTTGAATGCCTTCAAGGACTTAAGCAGGGCTGTTTGGCTTCTCCAACACTATTTTCTTTTATTATTAACGAATTAGCTGCTTATATAATCAATAACGGTAAACATGGCTTCCAGCTTAGACCTGACACTACTGAGTTATTTTTGCTAATGTTTGCTGATGATATTGCTTTGTTTTCATCCAGCCCGTGTGGTCTTCAAACTCAGCTAAACAACTTATTTGTAATATCGGCAGAACTCGGACTGAAAGTGAACCTCAGTAAAACAAAAATAATGGTGTTCAGAAATGGGGGCTACTTATCAAAACATGAAAAATGGAATTATGGAACCCAAGATGTTGAAGTAGTAAACGTTTACAAATACCTCGGCCTCAACTTTACTACTCGCCTGAGCCGCAAATTGTCTGTTGAAGACATGATTACAAAAGCAAAGAAATGTGTTGTAGACATATTTAGAACCATGTGGAGAATCAATTGTACTGACCCAAAAATATTCTTTCAGCTTTTTGATGCCCAGATTGTACCAATACTGTTGTATGCGTCAGAAATTTGGGGTACTGATGAAATAGAAGAGATAGAAAAAGTACATTTATTTGCATGTAAACGGTTGCTGAATGTAGCTCTCCGTACACCAAATCTAATGGTGTATGGTGAACTTGGTCGATTTCCTCTCTTTGTTCAAGCTTCAGTACGGTGTATTTCTTATTGGCTTAGACTTTGTGCATTACCTGAAAACAGATTTTCTAACATGGCTTACCAAATGCTTAAAGAAATGGACGATAAAGAAAAGGAAACGTGGGCCACTAAAGTCAGAAGAATGTTGTGTGTAAATGGTTTTGGACATGTATGGTGTTCACAGGGTGTCGGAAACAGAGAAAGTTTCCTGAAGGAATTTAAACAACGATTGATTGATTGCGCTAAACAAAATTGGTTGTCAAAACTCTGTGACAGCAACCGATACGAACTTTACTGTAGTTTTAAAAGCTTATTGGAGCGTGAACAATATTTCGATGTTATTAATTCACATTACGTTAGAAACATGTTCACTAAATTTCGTTTGGGAATAACAGATGTGAAGTGTAACGCATATAGATACAAATCGGAAGATATCGACGTGTTACAATGTCCTTTTTGTCTAGCCTCTCAAGAAGATGAAACCCATTTTTTGTTCTTCTGCCCGATTTACGACGACGTACGTAAGAAATATCTGTCAGGTTTCAATTTGTTGTTCTACAGAACGCAGAAATTATCCATTCTCAATACCACTATTCCAACATCAACAGTGAATCTGGCCAAGTTTATTTTTTATGCCTTCAAATTCCGCAGTAACATGTTGGATCACCGTCTTTTCACGTGCGACTGTGGATAAATTCATTGTTTGATTTGTTGTCACGTATTGCTTACGGGCTGCTGGCCTACTATTCTTTCATGCGTCATCTCCCGTTATCTTGCGTAAATTTTTTTGATTGTGTACGTGTGTGCTTGCTCGCGTGCGTTTATTTTTGTGTGAGCGCTTGCGCACTCACGTGTTCCATTCCTGTTTACTTGAGAGAGAGAGAGAGAGAGAGAGAGAGAGAGAGAGAGAGAGAGAGAGTTCTAAAGTATTATGTGTGTAACGACGTCACAGAAAAGCTCCACAATGATATTCATAATAACTCACTCGATTGTATGGACACAACGTCTGAACAATAAACCATCTGAAGTCTGAAGTCTGAAGTCTCTCTCTCTCTCTCTCATTCCAACTCGTCCCCATATAGGTTCACCTCGATGGTGTTTTACAGTAGATCTTATAATATACACAGGACGCTGCCTACCATCCCCCCCCCCCCCCTTCCCTCCCCCTACGAATGACAATATTTACCCAGACCAAGAGCTCGACTGAGTAAATCGTTCCCGTTTCATCTCTCCTGTCTTCCCCTTCACCCACTCCCCGTTCCCCTTCCCACCATAGCCCCTACTTCACGGAGTGAGCAGAACATGAATGCTGCTGGGCACTGTCTCTAAATCAGGAGGAGATCTACAAAACTGGTTGAACAGCAAATATCTCGGCCCAACATATTTCATTATTATTTATGAAATAAAAGACTGAGATGAAAAAAAAGATCAAGTTGAAACAGCCTGGTTTCTTCTATTTCAGTTTCTTTCCAGTTAATACCCACTCTACCTTCCATACAAGCAAGATTTTAATGTTGAAAGGAAATCTTACATGAGGCAGGTAAAAGTAAACAGTATTTAAAGAACGCATAGCGTGATTCTTCCTTCCTTAATGAAATAAATAAATGGCCATAACTCCAAACGAATGCTGCTTACGACACCCAATCACCTAGCAGAAATGACAAGAGAGAGCACACAGATCAAACAAGGAGACATCCCCCAGAAAGGATGTTCCAAGCTTCCCCATATACCCTGTATTTAACACATCTACACAGTGACAGCAACCGAAGAAATAAAGAAGCACAAATTAACATTTATTTAAGATGGTAACAGCCTTTTCAATCTTGATTAAAGTGAAACTAATACACGGAAAAACAACCAATACAGGAAACCGTGGTTTGACAGGCATGAATAGAAACTTTAAGTGAAGAAGGAAACCGTAAACAGTATTCAAAGAAGTAGGGTAACTCTCGCTCCCTTGATGGAATAAATAGAGGGCCATAACTCCAAACGAATGCTGCTTACGACAACCAACCGACTAGCAGAAATGACGAGAGAGAGAGAGAGAGAGAGAGAGAGAGAGAGAGAGAGAGAGAGAGAGAGAGAGAGAGAGAGCCCACAGAACAAACAAGGAGACATCCCCCACAAGGATGTTCCAAGCTAGTCCATATACACCCTGACACAGCAACAAGTAGAGAAATGAACGAACACAAATTGCTATTCATTCAAGACGGGCACAGACGTTTCGATCTTGAGTGTAGAGTCAAACACACGGAAAAACAGTCATAAATGTGGGTAAACCTGGATACCCTGTACCTGACACATCTACAGAGCAACAACAAGTGGAGAGGTAAACAAACATAAATGAACATTTATTCAAGACTGGCACAGCCTTTTTGATCTTGAATAGAGTGAAACAAATACACGGATTAGCAGTAACAAATACAGGTAATCTCGGTTAAATTGCTATGAGGAATGGCGCAATAAGCAGTTAATCAAAGAACAAGTAGGGTAACTCTTGCTCCCTTCAATGCTATCCTGTGTGTGTGTGTGTGTGTGTGTGTGTGTGTGCGCGCGCGCGTGTGTACGCGTGTGTACGTGAGTGTGTGTACCTACGTGTGTGTGTGTGTGTGTGTGTGTGTGTGTGTGTGTGTGTGTGTGTGTGAAGACAAACGCAGAAGTGTTCGTGTTCACATGCTTACAAACATGATACGATACATGGAAACATGACATGATACAACAAGATATGATAGAACATGATATGATACAACAAGATATGATAGAACATGATATGATACAACAAATATCAGGTGTCCCTGTGGCTCAGTGGTTAAAGCGCGAGTCATTAAGTGGAAAATGAGCATGTCCAGAGGGTCATGGGTTCGAATCCCAGCCATGGCTCGTCCCAAGATGGAAAAAAAAGGGGCAGCAGAGGGACATCCGGAGTCATGAACCGGGTGTGGCCCAACCCCCCTAGAGTGTCAGGAGATAAGGGCCGAAACACTTGCTTGAAGGGGGCTTCTCTTCTGAGGACTCTCTGCTGCCACGCTCTCCACGAGTTTCTTTCTACTGATGCATGGGTAAACCATTGACTTCCGGGAATAGGCCGGAGGACGTCCGGGAAAGACCGGAGGACACTGGGAAAGACCAGAACCAAGGGCTCTGTGGGCTGGCTCCCCACTTTGCCTTAAACATGTGGCTACTAAGAATAAAAGGAAAAGATGCTCCCAGGATTCACCGAAAGGGGGAGAGAATGATGAATCCATCGGTGCTCAACCAATCATGACTGCAAATCCCAAACGGACTATGAACATGGACCAAATGGAATATCCATGTGTCTGTGGAAAGCGTTTCGCTACCACCCGTGGCATGAAGATCCACAGAACAAAGATGGGATGTGTGAAGACTCATCTGAATGAGCAGCAGCGCACTGCATCAGCAGATAAGACGTCGGAAGACCAAGGCCAGGATTTAAACCACAGTGCCAAGGACATCCACGCTGTTGGTTCGGATGAGGAATTTGCACAGGCCCTCGATGCCAGGCGCCTGAAACTCAACCTGCCACGAGCAAACGAAACTGAAGATTGGGAGAAACTGGATGCAAAAATCGTCCAAAGACTCGATGCACTGATAGGGAAAAGCACCCTGGAACACAAACTAGCCACATATGGGGACATTGTGTATGCCACATGTAGAGACGCATATGGAGCAAAACTACCCAAAGAGAAAACACCTCCAAAGAAATCCAGACGCCAAGAAAAGATGGACAAGATCAGGGTCCAAAAGAAAAACCTCAAGATGCAAATGAAGACCGCACTGCCAGCTGAAAAACAAGGCTTGGAAAAACTGTGGAAAGACCTGAAAGAAAAACACAGCGCCCTCAGCAAAGCGGAATCTGCGAGGAAGAGGAAGAGCAAAAAGAAGAAGACACAAGAGCGCTTCTTCAGAGACCCCTTCCAGTTTGCCAGAACACTGTTTGAGCAGCCAAAATCTGGGACCCTAAGTGTGGACAAAGGAGTTCTTGAGCAGCATCTGAGGAAAACATACTCTGACCCACAGAGCAAAGCACCACTCGACATTCAAGGTCTGGTGTGGCCAACCAACCCTGAGGAACAGTTCAATGGCAAGCCTCCAACGTTGGCGGAAATCAAGAAGGTGGTCGACAAAGCCAGAGCCAAATCATCACCAGGGCCAAACGGAATACCTTACCAGCTTTACAAGAAATGTCCCAAGGTGCTGGAGTGGCTCCACAGGCTGCTGCGATCGGCTTGGAGAAACCAGAAGATCAGCGGCCAGTGGATGACGGCAGATGGTGTGTACATCCCCAAGGAGCAAAACTCAAGTGACATCAGCCAGTTCAGGCCAATATCACTACTGAACGTCGAAGGGAAAATCTTCTTCTCTGTCATGGCAGCAAGGCTGACCAAGTACCTGATGGAAAACAAGTACTTGGATGTGTCAGTCCAGAAAGGTGGCATCCCAGGCGTGGCTGGCTGTGTAGAACACGCCACAATGATCTGGGACGCAATCCAAAAAGCAAAAACAGAAAAGAGAGACCTGGACGTAGTGTGGCTTGATCTGGCAAACGCATATGGATCTGTGCCCCATGAGATGATACAGTTGGCTCTTGAGATGTACCATGTGCCAAAGAACATCCGCGACATGCTCAAGAAGTACTTCAATGGCTTCTCAATGCGGTTCTCTACCAAGGAGTACACAACAGACTGGATCAACTTGGAAGTGGGTATTGCAATGGGCTGTGCAATTTCCCCAATACTGTTCGTGCTGGCAATGGAACTCATCTTGAAAGCAGCAACAAACAACGCGAGACAAACAGACCTTGGCGATGGATACAAGATGCCTCCTCTCAAGGCCTTCATGGATGACACTACAGTGATTTCATCCAGAGAAGACGAGACACGTCATGTGCTGGAGAGGCTGGACGACATAGTAGCCTCATCCAGAATGAAGTTCAAGCCAAAGAAATCACGGAGTCTC
The DNA here is from genome assembly GCA_033310375.1 of Conus canariensis. Lineage (NCBI taxonomy): Eukaryota > Metazoa > Mollusca > Gastropoda > Neogastropoda > Conidae > Conus > Conus canariensis. The sequence continues at coordinate 2,226 of JAMYXO010001822.1, read as the reverse complement.
TCACTGAGGAAAGGAAAAGTGGCCGGATCTGTGGTCTTCAGTGTTGCCAACCAGGCCATTCCAACAGTCACAGAAGAACCAGTCAAGAGCCTTGGAAGATGGTATGATGATACGCTGAAAGACACACAAAGAGCAAAAGAAACCAAGCAGATGGCGGAGGAAGGCTTGGAGACCATTGACCAGTGTGGGCTCCCTGGCAAATACAAGGTCTGGTGTCTGCAGTTCATGCTGATACCAAAGCTCCTATGGCCTCTGATGATATACGACATCTGCACCAGCACAGTGGAGGCAATGGAAGCCAAAATCAACAAGTTCACAATGAAATGGCTTGGTGTCCCACCCTGTCTGACTGACATAGCGCTGTACTGTCGCCAAGCAAAGCTGAAACTACCACTGAAATCCATCCTGGAGGAATACAAAGCAGGGAAGATCAGACTTCAAAGCATGCTGGAGGACTCAGGAGACAAGGTGGTAGAAGCAATCAAGCCCAGCTGAAGACAGGCAGAAAATGGAAAGTTCAAGAGGCGATGGATTCCGCAAAAGAAAGTCTCAAGATCAGAGAAATAACAGGACACACACAGACCAACAGACAAGGACTGGGGGTGACCAAAACTGAATGGTGGTCAAAGGCCAAAGGAAAAGCCAAAAGAGACATGATGATTCAGGAGATGAGAAAAGAAGAAGACCAAAAAAAGACTCCAAAAAGCAGTCCAGCAGAGCCAGCAAGGGCAATGGACAACGTGGGAGAATGCACTCCAAAGAAGTCTCACTTGGAATGACATTTGGCACATGGCCCCTCTCAGGATCAGCTTCATTCTCAGATCTGCATATGACCTTCTGCCCTCAAATGCAAACCTGGTGAAGTGGGGGAAAACAGACGATCCTGCATGCCCCCTCTGCCATGAAAAACAAACAGTGGAGCATGTCCTAAGCTCATGTAAAGTAGCCCTGGCTCAAGGAAGGTACACATGGAGGCACAACCAAGTGCTCAAAGAGATTGTACAAGTAGTCTGGGCTAGTACCAACACCACAAAAGGGAAAATCAGGACTCCAAAAGCACCCGCAACATTCTTCACGGCAGGAGGCAGCAAATCATGGCCAAGAACAACAGTGCCACTCGAAACATGCAGGCAGAGTCTGCTGGACGGGGCAGATGACTGGGAGTGCACTGCAGACCTCCCAGAATGGAAGAGTCACCCAGAGATCATCAGCAAGAGTGGCATGAGACCAGACATAGTAGTCCACTCTAAGTCAACCAAGCAGCTGATCATGATCGAGCTCACGGTGCCATATGAGAACAGAATGGAGGCAGCTCAAATCTACAAGACTGAAAAGTATGCTGATCTGGCAAACAGCCTGAGGAGAGAAGGCTATCAGGTCAAAGTCCTCACTGCAGAAACTGGAGCTAGGGGGTTTGTAGGAACGTCTGCATACAGCCTCATGAAACAGCTCTCAGTTGCAGGGAAGGAAAAAACCAGAGCCCTGAAAGCAATGGCAGAAGCGGCAGAGAGGTGTTCAAGCTGGATCTGGTCAAGGAGGAACAAAAGTGAACTTCATAAGGCTTAATTTCCCTACAAATATCAGGTGTCCCTGTGGCTCAGTGGTTAAAGCGCGAGTCATTAAGTGGAAAATGAGCATGTCCAGAGGGTCATGGGTTCGAATCCCAGCCATGGCTCGTCCCAAGATGGAAAAAAAAGGGGCAGCAGAGGGACATCCGGAGTCATGAACCGGGTGTGGCCCAACCCCCCTAGAGTGTCAGGAGATAAGGGCCGAAACACTTGCTTGAAGGGGGCTTCTCTTCTGAGGACCCTCTGCTGCCACGCTCTCCACGAGTTTCTTTCTACTACAACAAGATATGATACAACATGATATGATACAACATGATATGATGCATAGAAAACATGAAAAAAGGCTGTTGTGAAGCAACCACAGGCACACATCGAACAAAACAGATCACCACAAAGGTGACTTTGCCAAAGGCATCACAGGCACACATCGAACAAAACAGATCACCACAAAGGTGACTTTGCCAAAGGCATCACAGGCAAACATCGAACAAAACAGATCACCACAAAGGTGACTTTGCCAAAGGCATCACAGGCAAACATCGAACAAAACAAATCACCTCAAAGGTGACTTTGCCAAAGGCATCACAGGCAAACATCGAACAAAACAAATCACCTCAAAGGTGACTTTGCCAAAGGCATCAGTCTGCCTGGAAACACA